>CM056059.1:311623799-311786299 GCA_029574335.1 Rana kukunoris
TCCTGACCCTTAAGCAAGGGCAGGAATTGGCCTAATAACAGGAACAATCCGTTTGTAACAAGAACTCTATGGTAGTTACCAGGCATGAATGTAAACAACCTCACAGACAGTGTACAAAAGTAAATTTCTCTACAACAGCATTCAACCTAAGAGCCGGTTCACACTGGGGTGACTCATCAGGCGGCGGAGCCACCTGACGAGTCGCGTCCCATTGAATGCAATGAAACCGTTCTAATAGGAGCGACGCAAGTCGCTCCAACCTAGAAAGAGGTTCCTGTACGACTTCGGGGGCGGCTCGGGGTGACCTGCATTAACTTCTATAAAGAAGTCGTTTTGCAGAATCGCCCCCGAAGTCGTGCCGCGGCTGTGTGAACCGGCTCTAACAGCAAAAAATGAATGTGAACTGATTGTAAAGAGTGAAATGTCTCCTCCTCCATGTTTCTGTAGTCCAGCACCTGGCTACACATACATTTTCTGTAGGCAGAGGATGTGATTCATTCCTTTTCCTGAGGATTTTAAAGGATTAGATTTGTAAATTAAAGGATAATACAGGAGATTAGTATTAATTAAAACACTACAAAGCTGACATCACCCAGGGGGCTCATGCGACCCTTTGGTACTTATTATTGTGTGGTCCTCAGGGGCCCATCAGACACTAGTCCTTGTTTTCGTTACCTAGGTTTTAACTCAAGCCAGTGAAGGAAAATATTCTTTAGACTCTCTCAGTGGTTTGGTATATTTCTCACACTTTCTTACTTTTTTTTCTATGCTGCCTCATCCCTTTTATCTTTTTATGTTTTATTTTTTTCTGGTCTTTTTATAATGGATTTTTCTTTAAGAAATGTTGAATTTTTAAAGAGCCAGCTCGGTCTGTCTGTATCAGTAACTTTAAAATGTAACCGATTGCTGACTGTATACAGGACATATACGGCAGCAAGGCGGCCCGCTCCCACTGTGATTGGACATACTCCACAAATCTTCCCGTTATAGAAGAGTGGCAAAAAGAAAGCCATAAGAAGTTCTGTTTGCTAAAAGCCACGTGGGGGACACAGCAAACATTTGGAAGAAGGTGCTCTGGTCAAATGAGACCAAAATTTAACTTTTTGGCCTAAAAGTAAAACGCTATGTGTGGCGGAAAACTTACACCATACCCACCGTGAAACATGGTGGTGGCAACATCATGTTGTGGGGATGCTTTTCTTCAGCAGGGACATGGAAGCTGGTCAGAGTTGATGGGAAGATGGATGGAGCCAAATACAGGACAATCTTAGAAGATAACCTGTTACAGTCTGCAAAAGACTTGAGACTGGGGGGGGGGGGGGGTTCACCGTCCAGAAGAACAACGGCCCTAAACATACAGCCAGAGCTACAATGGAATGGTTTAAATAAAAACATATTCACGTGTTAGGATAGTCCAGACCTAAATCCAGTTGAGAATCTGTGGCAAGACTTAAAAATTGCTGTTCACAGATGCTCTCCATCCAATCTGACAGAGCTTGAGCTAGATGTACAAAGAAGAATGGGCAAAAATGTCCCTCTCTAGATGTGAAAAGCTGGTAGAGACATCCCCAAAAAGACTTGCAGATGTAATTGCAGTGAAAGGCGGTTCTACAAAGTATTGACTCCGGGGGGCGCAATACAAATGTACCCCACACTTCTTCACATAATTATTTGTGAAACATTTTGAAAACCATTTATCATTTTCCTTCCACATTCCAATAAAATACATTTACATTTTTGGTTGTAACTTGACAATATGTGGAAGATTTCAAGGGGTATGAATACTTTTTCAAGGCACTGTATGTGGGGTTTACATTCACTTTATTGACCAATGTAGAGTTCCCCTCATTGTTATTTTGTACATTGCTGAAATACCTACTACCTCATGCCAGGTGATAAATAATGAGTGTGTGCGTGTGTGTGTGTGTGTGTGTGTTATTTAGTGAATTGACTTGAAAATGATTTATCTCTTTTTTTATTATAATTTTATTTGTGGTATTTACCTCACTTTACCTCAATTTGATATTTTGCTTTGATGAATTGACTCTATTATCCAATGCAATATTTCTGAAAAATTAGTCACATGACCTTCAAGAATTGACCCATTTGTATATTTCTTCTCTAAAAACTTGTCATTTCATCCCATAAAAATAGTTTGGCCGATATAAATGTCTATAAATACAGAGTAATCTAAAGCATTGTTGATGGGGAAGGGATGATGGCTTGATAGATTTTAGGCTTAGGCCTACATTGGTCTAGAATTGTAGTTTTTGTTTTGGCGCTGGTTCTTGATAAAGAGCGTCTAGCATTTCCACCATCAGCCATGGCAAAAATAACTCCGCTTTTCTCTTGCATCTGATTGATTCCTCTTGCTTCCATTTTACAGGTCACCAAGATGTTGGCGGTGGTAGTTATCCTCTTCGCCCTTCTCTGGATGCCTTATCGGACTCTGGTTCTAGTCAACTCATTCATGGAAAACCCTTACCTTGACCCATGGTTCCTCCTGTTTTGCCGTATTTGTGTCTACGCCAACAGCGCAATCAACCCCGTAATCTACAACCTCATGTCGCAAAAATTTCGTGCAGCCTTCAAGAGATTGTGCAAATGTGGCCAGGTGGACACCCAGAGGAGGAGCATATACCTTACCACCACGAGTTACAGCATGGTGAGGGACAATGCTAACACCCGGGTAGAGAAAAAGGAGAAACCTCCACCAGACAACCCAACAGTGGTGCCAAAACAAGCTGAAAAACCCCAGATGGAAGGAGAACTTTACTACAGTGTGGTTTAGGACAGTACCCTACATATGGGTGTAGTTATCTAAGAAAGGTTCTGAAAGGACTAGTTGAGTCCGTCAAAGCTCTCACTACTGAAAATAAAACCATGTATGTCAAGGACCAGGCCTGGATCGGACATCCAAGATACATACATACAGCCCGGGGAATCTTGGCAACATTTTCAGTCCTGCTACAGATTATGGACCTTCTGGTTGGCTGCCAACCTTCAGAAAAACAAGTTCTAACCCAGGGTAACACGAACAAAGATGTAATCTACATAAATAAAGATATATTCTTGTTGACTCTTCATTTTTTGGTTTTCCGGTCAACAATAATATTAAAATCTTCTTCTTCTGAAGGCTTCAGAACCTCAGTTGGTCTTAAGTTCTTAAAGGTATCATATGTCCTATGCCAGGCCTAGCCAAACCCTACTGAAAACAAAGAGCTAAGAGGTGGCAGCATATTTGAGTAATTTCAGTTCATGTCAAAGGCCAATTCCCTAGTTGGACCTTCCTAAAGTATATTGTGAGGCTCCAGAATGTAAGATTAGTTTGCCCACCACTCTTTGAAAGCAGCACAAAGAACGTGAATTGAATGAAGTGCAAGACGATGGAGATTGGCTTAAAATCAGTGAACTGCTCTACATAAGATCTTTCCACCCTATGAACCATCAACCTCTACATTGCACCATGAGTGATCATAGCTTTTTAAGTGTGGTATGAAGCACAATTCCACCATTTCTTATTGACAGTATGATTTCATATGCTTTCTCGGTATACCTCTGCATTGCTAAAACTGCCAAACGTTTCTATGTATGTTTCCATGAAATTATTTAAGAAACATCAATGTTGTGTATAAGGAATCTAAGAATGACTACCAAAGTCTTGTATTTTGTATCCATGATGTGAAGTGACCATGAACTTTACCAATGTGAAATATATATATATATATATATTTTACAAAACTCTACAAAGATAAAAAAGTAGAGATGACATTCATTTATGGCTACACTGGGCACAGCCCCAATCCCATTTCTGAAAAACATCTAAACAACACTATTATTAGGGTCCTTGTGACTTAACATTCAGGTACATGTTGGAAAATTTGAATAAAATAGGACCTGTGTGTGGCCACGCCTCCTAAGGCACATGTCATATTGGAGTAAACGTGAATCGTGCCAGCTCATTGGCTGACCAAGCACCCTTATGTCCCAATAGTTAATTGGTGGGGTGTGCACTGAATCAGTACACCAATTATAATGATTCATTGGTGGGGGTAGGCACTGACCAAGGACACTTATGTCATATTGATTCATTGGTGGGGGGCTAACTCCCAATGATGCTAAACAAGGTGAGCACAGTCAAATAACTCTTTTTATGAGATCAGCTAATTTGCATGTTGGCAACTCTCTTGACTCGGAAGCTTTTCTTTAAAGTTGTTGTAAACCTCAGACATGACATATGAATATCCCTCTATAGTGTGTGCTTGTCTCATTTAAGAGCACCACGTGTCATTTCTGTCATTGCTATTAGAATGAATCACTTATGGTGACAGGGGAGGGAGCTAAAGCCGATCTACAGCATCAGCTCTGTTCCTGTATGCTGTGTAGAGGGAGGTGTGTCCTTTCCTTCCAATCACCTCTCAGAGCTCTCCCCACTAAGCTCTGCAGAGTGTAACTTCAGCTCTTTGCCCCCCTTTTCTGAACTCTTACATTTTAAAATGTAGCACTTTGAACAGAAGGGACTGCAGATAGAAAGTTACAACTTATGTAGGAAGGTTTGTTTGATCTCTGTGTGTGACCTGAGGATAGTCCCTTCATTGGGTATATGTAAAGGTTTACAACCACTTTAACAATGGAAATTATTTATTAACAGATGGAGTTTTTACTACAGACCATGTTGTTGGAAAAGTATGCAAGCAAAACAAACGTCTTGTCCCTTTCAATAGCTGATTGGTTGCTATTGGCAGCAAGGTTTTATAATCCAACCCCAATTCCAAAAATGTTGGGACAGCTACGTGAAAACAGAATGCAGTGATTTGCAAATCTCATAAATCCTTATTTTATTTACAATAGAAAATAGAAAACATTTCAAATGTTTAAAGTGGATGTCCGCTCCAAAAAAAATATTAAAAGCCAGCAGCTACAAATACTGCAGCTGCTGACTTTTAATATTAGAACACTTACCTGTCCTGGAGTCCAGCGACGTCCCCAGCAGAGGACGAGCGATCGCTCGTCACCCTGCTGCTCCCCCTCCATCCACGGTGAGGGAACCAGGAAGTGAAGCGCTCCGGCTTCACTGCCCGGTTCCCTACGACACATGCGCGAGTCGCGCTGCGCCCGTCGATTGGCTCCCGCTGTGTGCTGGGAGCGGAGTGTTCCCAGCACACAACCAGGGGGGGGGGGGTTGATGGGATGTCAGAAAAAACCCGTCTTTTGCCCGAAACGTGTGGCCGGAAGTGGGTGCAAATACCTGTCTTTAGACAGGTATCTGCACCCCCCTCCCCCTGAAAGGTGTCAAATGTGACACCGGAGGGGGGAGGGTGCCGATCAGCGTGACTTCACTCTAGGGTGGAGCTCCGCTTTAAACTGAGAAAATGTATAATTTTAGGGGGAAAAAAGGCAATTATAAAATTGATGGTAGCAACAAGTCTCAAAAAAGTTGGGACAGAGCCATGTTTAGTGCGGTGTAGCTTCCCCTCTTCTTTTAACAACACTGTAAACATCTGGGAACTGAGCAGATCAGTTGCTGGAGTTTTTGGGAGAGTAATGAAGTCCCATTCTTGCCTGATATATAATTCTAACTGCCCAACAGTCCTTGGTCTTCTTAGTCAGATTTTTAATTTCAAGATGCACCAAATATTTTCAATTGGTGAAAGGTCTTGACAACAGGCCAGTTCAGCACCCGCACTCTTCTACTTCAAAGCCATGCTGTTGCCTTAGATGCAGTATGCGGTTAGCATTGTCCTGCTGAAACACGCAGGCCTTCCCTGAAAAAGACATTGCATGGATGGGAGCATTTGCTGCTCTAAAACCTTGCAGCCTTGATGGTGCTTTTCCAGAAATTAAAGCTGCCCACTAATATACCCCCATACATGCAGGCTTTTGAACCAGGCGCTGAAGGTCCCTCTCCTCGTTAGTACAGACTATGTTGCCAAAAAGAATGTCAAATTTCGAATTGGTCTGACTACATAACAATTTTCCACTTTGCAACAGACCATTTTAAATGAGCTTTGGACTAGAGAAGATGGTGGCATTCCTGGATCATGTTCAGCTATGGCTACTACTTTGCATGATAGAGCTTTACCTTGCATTTTTGAATGGCACAGCAAGCTGTGATCTTTGGAAGTATTCCTGAGCCCATGCTTTGATGTCCACAACAGAATCAGAAAAGGAGTGCCGATAACCGGCTTCTATTTACATCCGTGATCAGCTGTGATTGGACACAGCTGATCACGTGGTAAAGAGCCGCTGATTAGCTCTTCACCTTAATCTCTGAGCAGCCGTGTCCTCCGGACACTGTGAGCACAGGGCGGGCCGTCTGAGTCCCGCAGTGGGCGTGATCACGGGAGGGGGTCATACGATGGCCTGCCAGAATTAGCCATCCACGCTGTAGCTGTCATTTGGCAAGTGGTTAAAGTCTTTGCAATTTTACATTCAGGAACATTATTCTGAAATTGTCCGAAAATTTTTAGACGCAGCTTTCCACAGATTTTTGTTACTTCTGAGACACTCTGACTCTCTGAGGCTGGGTTCACACTATACTACACGACTTTCATCCTACTTTGCTCTGCGATTATCGGTCCTACATCCATCCGACTTTCATGAACAGGATACTACTTTGATCCGACTTTGTGATAGTCTGACTTGTTCTTTGACCAATCAAAAAAATCCCAGAGTGAGATAAATTCCTTTTACTGCTCCTGTAATCACATGTCGGATGTCAAAAGTCAGATTGTTTGGACAAGGCTCCTACTTTGATCCGACTTCAATGATATTCAATGGGCTGAAGTAGGATCAAAGTCGGACCAAAGTAGTACAGGGAGCATTTTCAAAACTTGACAGGTCTCATAGGGAAACATTGATTTTCACACGTCATGCGACCAGGGGCGGACTGACAACTCATGGGGCCCCCGGGCAATACAAGATTATGGGGCCCCTGGGCTTACTGATGGCCACCACGCCAGAAGGCATTGCAGAGGCGGGGAAGCTAAAATCTCAGGATTTTTACATCAAAAGCATGTCAGTTTCGGACATATCAGGGACAGATGTAAAAAAAAACACAGGATTTTTACATACTGTCCCTGGTTTTACTGAGCCTGGCAACCCTGATGGGGCCCCCTAGTGGCATGGGGCCCTCGGGCAGTGCCCGAGTGACTCAATGGTCAGTCCGCCCCTGCATGCGACATGAGCTCCCAATGTCAGAGCGTTTGTCGGACCAGTGTGAACCCAGCCTAAGATGCTGTTTTTATACCCAATCATATTACTGACCTGTTGCCAATTAACCTAATTAGTTGCAAAATGTTCTTCCTGCTCTTCCTTGTTAGTACCACTCACTTTGCCAGCTTTTTGGAGAGATGTTGCTGCCATCAATTTGAAAATTACCTTTTTTTTCTTAATTTTTTTTATTTTCCACTGTGATACAAGATGGGTTTATGAGATTTGCAGATCATCGCATTCTGGTTTTATGTAGATTTTACAAAGCGTCCCAACTTTTTTGGGATTGTAATATAATATAATATATTTTTTTTGTATTTGGGTTTCAATATCACTTTAAAGTCTTTACATTTCACTTAAAACATTTTTATATGAGGATCACCTCTTAGGCCTCATACACACGAGGCAATCTATCTGTTTGTTTGGATTTTGGTTTGCTCGCGTGTACACACGAGCAAACCAAAATCCCCGCCAGCAGAGAGCGCGCTGACGTGTCGGTGATGTGGCGTGACGTTGACGCCGCCACGTCACCGCACCAAGAAGTAAAACACTTCCGCGCATGCGTCGAAATCATTCGGCGCGTGTGGGAGAAGATATGTCTGCTGGTTAGCGTACTAACCAGCAGACATGTCGGGCGGACGGGTTCCCAGCCGACAGATTGGTAAGCATGCTTTCAAATCTGTCGGCTGGCCAAATCCGTCTGCTCGCCCGTACACACGATCGAATCTGTCTGCTGGGATGGTCTGGCAGACCGTTTCCAGCAGACAGATTTGGTCGTGTGTACGCGGCCTCACGAAAATTTAGAAGAGGCGCTCACCTTTCAGCAATGTCCCTCCGCCAGATGTCATGTGATCTTTTCAATGGCGCCCTCTTATCTTTTCACCCCGTAGCGGGAATAGGCGGGCGATTGTTACTTTGTTTATTTATTCTTGTGATACAATGTTGCAGCTCTCTGCAAAACCCATAGCCCTAAGTGCTGCAGCTATCCTGATGTAGTTAGATGTCGTTTCCTGACCATGAGATGGTAGTGAAATTAATATTGACCTGAAGCACCTTATCCTGAGCCGGCTCTAAGGCCGCATACACGCGATCGGTCCATCCGATGAGAACTGTCTGACGGACCATTTTCATCGGTTAACCAATGAATTTGACTTTTAAAAAAACGATTGTGTCAGAACGCGGTGACGTAAAACACAACGACGTGCTGAAAAAAATGAAGTTCAATGCTTCCAAGCATGCGTTGACTTGATTCTGAGCATGCGTGGATTTTTAACTGACAATCGGTTAGGTATCCATCGGTTAAATTTAACCACTTAAGACCCAGACACATATGCTGCTAAATGACCCAAGGTGTTTTTACAATTCGTCGCTGCGTCGCTTTAACAGACAATTGCGCGGTCGTGCGACGTGGCTCCCAAACAAAATTTCGCGTCCTTTTCTTCCCACAAATAGAGCTTTCTTTTGGTGGTATTTGATCGCCTCTGCGATTTTTTTTTGCGCTATAAACTAAAATAGAGCGACATTTTTGAAAAAAATCACTATTTTTTACTTTTTGTTATAAAAAAAATCAAATAAACTAAATTTTAGTAAAACATTTAGGCCAAAATTAATTCAGCCACATGTCTTTAGTAAAAAAAAAAAATCGCAATAAAAAAAAATAGCTACCTAGCGGGAACAGCGACACTAATACAGCGATCAGAAAAATTATCGCTTAGTGACGCTGGCAATAGGGAGTGAAAGGGTTAACTAGGGCAGTGATCAGGGGGTTAAAACTTTATTAGGGGGGGTACGGGGGCTACCCTGAACCTAACACTAACTAACTTTCACACTGCCTGTCACACTGACACTAAATACAGTGATTAGATCACTGCATTCAGTGACACTGTGACAGGGGGGGGGGGGTGCTTTGATCACAAGGGGTTAATGTGCCTATGTGTGTGTGTGTCAGTGTTGTGTTGGTGCACACTTACTGTGGATGTCTTCAGCAGCGGTGATGGAGGAAGTGACACGAAGGGAGAGCGCTCCCATTGGCTGGGAGTGATCGCGGGGGGGGGCGAAAAAGACGGACATCCGCCCGCTCGTCGGCGATCGCTCCCAGAGCCAGGGGGACTGCCGCACGCCGCGGAGGGGGTCCCGATCGGACCCCCGAACCGCACAAAGGCAAGGCCGTATATATACGGCCTTGTGCCTGTACGAGCCATGTTGTGGACGTACATAGGCGTCCTTAAGTGGTTAAAACAAGTTGGCATTTTTTAAACCGATGGATGAATAACCGATGGTGCCCACACACGATCGGTTTGGACCGATGAAAACGGTCCATCAGACCATTCCCATCAGTTTGACCAATCGTGTGTACGCGGCATAGGAGTTCATAAAGATTCATAGGAAGAAGACTTAGAAATAGACCTGGCAGAAGAAAGGCCGCCACCCTTAGCGCTCACATGGCTGATATGTACAGAATCATTACATGGGTCAGGTTCTGGTGTAAAGAATCTGCCAGTTCCATTCTGTACAACTCGGCACCGAGAGAATGCCGAAACTGATAATACGGCCCGTAGATTGCTGACTTCCTGTCCAGTTGCTGGTCCTGGCCTGGATACCGGGGGGGGGGGGGGATGGGAGGGGAGGGGGTTAGGTGTCCCAAGACTTTAGCAGGTAATGAGATCTAAGGAGGAAAGCATTTCTCTGTGCATTCATCATTAAACATGGTGGCTCCAGAATGTAGAATGCACAGAGAATGCAAATCACGTACGGACCAGATCGTGGCCGTGATCGCACATACAAATTGAAGTGTTAAGGCTTGACCTCATATTATATGGTTTTGGTAAATCTAAAGGAAAGTTGTACAAGAAAATTGTACAGTAAAACGTTGGATTGCGAGTAACGCGGTTTACAAGCACTTCGCAATATGAGCTGTTTTTCTTTAAAATCCTGACTCGATTTGCGAGCGTTGTCTGGCAAGACAACCAGGATTCAAGCCTCTGGGGTGTGCAGTACCGCATGTGGCCAGAGGTGTGGGGGCGCCGAAGACACTCTGAGTGGTCTCGGAGTGTCATTGAGTGTCTCCAAATGTCTCAGAGTGGTCTCTGAGTGTTTCCCTGAGCCTCTCAGAGCGTCTCCGAGTGTTTCTGAGTGTCTCCGGCGCCCCCCACCTCTGACCACATGCGGTACTGCATACACTAGTAGTGACACTGGAACTAATTATCCGAGTTTCCATTGATTCCTATGGGCAAACTTGCTTTGATATACGAGTGCTTTGGATTACAAGCATGCTTCTGGAACAAAGTATGCTTGTAATCCAAGGTACTACTGTATAGTGTATGGCCAGCCTTAGATTACAGATGTTTCTAACGCCCTGATAATTGCAAGGTCCTCTTTCCAGGTAAAATATACACTGGACTTTACTATATGAGAAAAGTAATAGTATGAGCGGTGATTGCACAGTGCTATGGGTGCTCAACCTGTGACCATCCAGCTATTGTGGAACTCACACATCCCATCATGCCCCAGCCTTTGGGATGCCAGCTGTCAGCCTTGCAAAGCCTCATGGGACTTGTAGTTCTGCAATAGCTGGAGGGCCACAGGTTGAGCACCCATGGTGTAGGCCTTGGCTCTCCGGGAGATTGTGAAGCTGATTCAATGATACAAGTAGGGGTCTGTCTAAAAAAATATCCATGCCTTAGCATTCACACAGGCGTTATGTATAATCCATGTCTAATATGTTTATTTCCTATGACTGCCAGCTCCATCTAGTGGCCTTAATACAGTCATTTTCTGATTGCAGTATTTCAGGAGCTGGTAATTATTTAAAATATATTTTCATATCCTATGATCATCAGTTCTATTTAGTGGCCATAATGTGGTATTCCAATACTTAAATCAGGAAAATACATTATGGCCACTAGATGGAGCTGATGATCATAGGATATGAAAACATATTTTAAATAATTACCAGCTCCTGAAATACTGCAATCAGAAAATTACTGCATTATGGCCACTAGATGGAGCTGATCATCATAGGCAATGAATACATATTTACTATAATCAACAGCTCCATCTAGTGGCCATAATATGAAACCATATTTAAAATAATTACTAGCTCCTAAAATACCCCAATAAGGAAAATACTGCATTAGGGCCACTAGATGGAGCTGATGATTATGGGAAAAAAACTATAGTTATTATTTGTGACCACTGTACAAATGCTGAGGCATTCGCACAGTGAATATTTTTTTTTATAAATAGATACTCCATAAAATGAAATGTCTAACAGGGAAAGCTAGGAGAATATATTACACTGTAACAAGCAATGGAACAAACAATGGATCCATTCGATGTATTCTTGCTTGTTAGACTGGTATATCATATTGACACATTGCTACCCTGTTATAAAGGGATTGAGGGACAGCAGAGTACAGAATAGTGTATATTAGGTAGTACAGTCAGCACCAGCTAAACAGCTACTGGTCTTAGAAGACTGATTTAGACCTGTGCTGGGGACTTAGAGCAGTGGTCATCAACCTTGTCTTCAGAGGCCACTAACAGGCCAGGTTTTCAAGAATAACTTAAATACATCACAAGTGATATAATTTGCTGCTCAGTGATTGCCGTATTCTAGTCTGCTTCTCCCCAAGGTAATACATAAAACCTGGCCTGTTAGTGGGCCCTGAGGACAAGGTTGATGACCACTGATTAGAGGACTTGTTTTTGACTTGAGGGGGGAACAATAAAGGACAGTCACAGCACAAAATTAAATAGCAAGAATCAGTACCTACCTAAGTCATAGACAAATTTGGCTGATCACCGCCATCCCTCCCCCTCACCCTCACACACACACACACACACGTGTGTACACATATAAGTACATTGTCAGCTCCATCTATTGCTTATAACTCAGTGTTTCCTTGAAATACCTCAATCAGGATAACAGCCCATTATTGCCACTAGATGGAGCTGAAGATTGTAGGAAACAAATATATTAGACATGTTACAGTAAAGTAGATAGCACTAAGTCAGGGCTCGACAAAATCCGGGCACCCGATCGTGGCAGTCCCGCGCCGGCCGGTAATTGAGGCCATGGCTTTGCGGCCTTCTGCAGGCCTAAGCTTCTTTCTGTGATCTGGCGCCATCTTGTGGTGGCCGTTGGAATTACAAGTAAAACAGCAATTCTAATGTCATTTTTCACTGTTTTCACTGCCATCTCCTTCCTTCTAATTAGAACCCCCAAACATTATATATATTTTTTATTCTAACACCCTAGAGAATAAAATGGTGGTCGTTGCAATACTCTCTGTCACACCGTATTTGCGCAGCGGTCCTACAAGTGCACTTTTTTTGGGAAAAAATAAAAAAATTTAAATAAAAAAATAGGACAACAGTAAAGTTAGCCCATTTTTTTTTATATTGTGAAAGATAATGTTATGCCGAGTAAAATGATACCCAATATGTCAATCTTCAAAATTGCGTCTGCTCGTGGAATGGCGACAAACTTTTACCCTTTAAAATCTCCATAGGCGGCATTAAAAAAATTCTACAGGTTGCATGTTTTGAGTTGCAGAAAAAGTCTAGAGCTAGAATTATTGCTCTCACTCTACCAATCGTGGCGATACCTCACATGTGTGGTATGAAAACCGTTTACATATGCGGGCGCTGCTCACTTATGCGTTCGCTTCTGCGTGCGAGCTTGGCGGGACGGGGCGCGTTCCTGGCTCCTAACTTTTTTAGCTGGCTCCTAGATTCCAAGCATATTTGTTAAACCCTGCACTAAGTAATTGACTGATATGCCCTCCCCAATACATGTGTACACATAATATAACTACATTGTCAACTCCATCTAGTGGTCATAGCTTGGCATTTCCCTGAAATACCCTCAGTCAGAAAAATACTGCATAATGGCCACTAGATGGAGCTGAAATTTATAGGAAATCAACGTATTGGACACGTTACAGTAAAGTACAGTCACTGCACAGCACTAAGTAGCAGGATGCGTTGCCTGCCTAAGTAAAGGGTGAAGTAAATATGGCTGCCCCCCCCCCCCCCCACACACACACACACAAACACATGCATGTGGACATATAACAACAACCTATTACCTGAGATAGAGTGTATTGATTGGATATTTTTTTCAATAACATGTATATACTAAAGATAAAAGAATCAATTAATCAGAAAGATGAGACAGATGACCCCTATGCAGTCTTGGGGTGGACCCCCCCCCCCCCTTAAATGACCGCCATGATGCACACAATTATTTCCCTGAGACCTATGTATTGTATATAAGGAGACATTACCATACAACTTTTCTTATTTAAATTTACATTGTACATAAGTGATGATATTTGGCAGCAAAACATTAGCGCCAAACCGCCGCCGTGCATATTTCCAGGTCAGAGGCCTGAGGACCTGATGGAATCATGGCTTGTACATACGCAGATTATAGATGTGCCCGCTCTATTTTTATGTCATTCGATGATGTCATGTGCGTACCGAAATCTCATTGAAAATAATGTAAAGTCAGATTATATATGATACAAAGTTACAGATTTATATAAAGGTGAAATAATAAAATTCAACTTCAAGGAAACGTCTCCTCTGATTGTTATCTGAACAAATAAAGGCTGTGGCTGAGGATTGTGCTTTGTACATGGGGGGGGCTGGGAGGGGGGGGAGCGGGACACAAGACAGAAGACACGCACATGTGGAGTAATGGGATCTGTAGTCCTCCAGACACAGGAGAGTGTGTTCCATCGATTGGTGTACGGTGACAGTACAATATATATACAAGGAGGGTACATAAGTATGTATGAAATTATGACCCGCCCTCTGCTGGCGCACCATCCAAATATAGACACCCACCTTAGAACAGACCCCCCTTAGTTCAGAACCCCATCAGTATAGACACCCCCCTTAGTACAGATCCCCCACATCAGTATAGACACCCCCTTAGTACAGATCCCCCACATCAGTATAGACACCCCCCTTAGTACAGATCCCCCACATCAGTATAGACACCCCCTTAGTACAGATCCCCCACACCCCCTGCACCCACCTAGCAACGCCTCTGGCTCAGTGTTCTCTGTACAGCACTGCGGTATATGTCAGAGCTGTATAAATGTATATTAATAATAATAATGTGTGATTGTGGGGGGGGGGGGGGGCATTAGAATGTAAGCTCCTCTGGTGGAGAGTTTCAATAAATAAAGTTTGCGAAATGGACCAATTAGGAAGTCACCCAGTGAGGTGTCCAAAGGACTATTCACCAATCAGATTGGATATACTCACTGTGACATGATCTGACTGTCATGATTTGAACCAATTGACAGCCAATCATGACCAATTCGCTCAGCTGACATCTGTATCTGGTGTAAAATAAACACCGACTGCGTCCGATGTGCCGGAGTACTGCTGGGTCATAAACTCTTCCGGAGGGCACAGATTTTTTTAAATAAAACTCTAATTAATTCAACAAATGTAAATTTGTACACAACATAAAAGCGCCGCCGACGTGTGCGTGGAATAAAAGAGACGACCGTTTATTAATTAAATATTCCGCCGCGTTTTTTTCTAAGCTGGCGTATTAGATTTGGGCTCATCACTGGGAATTTTGTGCACACTCTTCATTAAATTGCCTAATCACATTAGTCACAGAATTTGGGGGAATTCAGCCGTGTGACGGCGAGGGCGAGACAGAATAACGCCACGGACTAAACAAACACAGATCAAGGCTGCAATTAAATGGTGACAGATACGCCAAACACAGCATTTAGCACGGGTATAATTCACTGAACCGACAATTGAACTTCCCCCAAGTGGAGCCAACAGCGATTACTCAGAGCGACCAATCAGCAGTCACCTTTCATTGTTCTGCCTGAAGTAATTCAACTAAAGCTGAAATCTCATTGGTTGAGATCTTTCTGATTTATAAATGAAGAGCTTCTGAGATCACTAGGGGTGTATTTATGAAAAATTGCATAGCTGATCATTCATCAAAACAGCATTTGTTCTGTGCGAAGAATAGGACAACATTAACATTTTCTACGGTATATTCTCAGCAGATCGAATGTTAATGAGTGAAAAAAAATGTAAGAAAAAATACCGCATTATGGCCTCTAGATGGAGATGAGGAGCCTAATTATTTCCTAAGATACTTAGCACCAACTAGTGGCCATAATGTGAAATTTCCCCATTCACATATTTTTTTTTCCAACATTCGATCTGCCGTATTTGAGAGCATAGCCTGGTAATATTCGATTTTGCTGAATTTGCACAGAATGATTTTACATGCAGGTTTGATGGGAAAAGAGATCAATAAGTGGTGTATTTATAGTATCTCACAAAAGTAAGTACACCCCTCACATTTTTGTACATATTTATTATATCTTTTCATGTGACAACACTGAAGAAATGACACTTTGTATCTACAATGTAAAGTAATGTGTGTACAGCTTGTATAACAGTGTAAATTTGCTGTCCCTTCAAAATAACTCAACACACACGCTGACAAAAGTGAGTACACCTCTAAGTGAAAATGTACAAATTGGGCCCAATTATCCACTTTCCCTCACCGATGTCATTTGACCCATGTGTGTTACAAGGTCTCAGGTGTGAATAGGGAGCAGGTGTGTTAAATATGGTGTGAACACCTATGCCATCTGATTCCAGTGCGGATCAAAAACAAGGTCCTGCACCATTTTGGTGCGGATGTGATGCGATTTCAGCCATACAGTTTGTATGACTGAAATCGCATTGCACAGACATCGCATGTGATCTGAACAGCAATTCGGTGTAAATCACATGCGATGTCTGGCATCGCACTATTATGAACCAGGCCTAAGGCTAGGTTCACACTCGCTGTGACCACCGCTCAGAGCAGGGGGTCCGGTGCGTCCCTGTACACGATTCAGATGAAAATTTGGTCCGAATTTATGCCTAAATTTGCACCTGAAATGGAGCCTGTAATGGAACGTCCCACACTCCACTTGAGTCCTTCCGTCATATACCGCTTCCTATCAGTCTGGATATAGATATCAGATATTCCAGCTGCTCTCAAGCACACAACGAGACGAGACTTGTTTGCCTGCTGAACATGGAGAGTTTACTAGAACCAAGAATACAACCTTATATACAGTTAGAGGAGGTAACCAGAACATAAATTAACATGAGCTAATTAACTAATCATTTACCTAGACTACGTGACTCATAGATATGACCTTTCAGGGTAGACATCATGTCTCCTCGCTCACCTTCTATACAATACACATTATCATAAGTGTAAACACAGGACATCTTCACACAATAGCAGGTGACAGAGGTGACGGCATTAGCATCTCCTTACACTGTATGTCCCAACAGGATGAATCAGTCATGGCATATACAGGGTCCCCAGGCATACAGCTCACAAAGAGTTCACAAAGAGCACCATTCCCTCAAATGCCATGATCGCAAGGCAAGAGGCTAGCATGCAGTCCCCTTCAAAAGCCTCTGTCCTGGGTGAGTCTGTCACAGAGCCAAAGACGCACAGGACTCTTTTCCAGTGGCCACCCCTGAGATGTGTAAATCGGCTCCATTGAAAGGCAGTTACAGTCTCCTGTTATGCAAATTGGATGTGGTGAAATTCAAATCCAATTCGCTTCAGTGTGAACCCAGCCTGAATGTGAGTTGGGGCCCTTAGATTGTAAGCTCCTTGGGGGCAGGGACCGATGTGGTTGTACAATATTTCTGTAAAGTGCTGTGCACAATGGACAGCACTATTTAAAATATACCAGATGCCAGTGTGAGCTGCGTCTTGGTCATGCTTTTTCATGTTGCGGTGCGTTGGCAACCCATTCATAATGGCTGAGCTGCCTTAACAAAACTTGTATCAACGTACTGAAATGGAATGTGAATGGGCTGCCTTAGGCCCCTTTCTCATTGGAGTGGTGGGTGCCTCAGCGGTAAAGCGCAGGTATTTTTAGCGGAGCTTTACATGCAATTTTGTGCCGCTATTTGGCTGCTAGCAGGGTGCTTTTACCCCCCGCTAGCAGCCGAAAGGGTTTAAACCATTGCAAAGCGCCTCTGCAGCAGCGCTTTGCTGGCGGTATAGCCGCGGTGTCCCATTGCTTTCAATAAGCAGGAGCGGTGAAGGAATGGTATACACACCGCTCCTTCACCGCTCCAAAGATGCTGCTAGCAGGACTTGTTTTACCGTCCTGCCAACGCACTGCTCCAGGAGAGACAGCAGCGGCTCTTTCAGGGGACTTTGCAGGCGCTATTTTTAGCGTTATAGCGCCTGCAAAGTGCCTCAGTGCATTGAGCGTCAGAATGGATGTGAATGGGTCCCTACTGTATGTGGGGTTGCCACCTCATCCCTTTAAACCCAAACATATCTGAATTATACAGGTTCTGAGATGGATTTAATGCACAGAAGGCACCAAGTGAGTTTAATTACCACCTTAATTAGCCACAAAACCTGTGGAATTCAGATGTGTTCAGTTTTAGGCTCCATGCACACTGAAGCTGATAAAGGCCCCTTTCACACTGGGGCGGGAGGCGCGGTGGCGGTATAGCGCCGCTAAAAATAGGGGAGATATACTGTCGGAATTGCCGCGGGATTCGGCTGCTAGCGGTGTAGTATTAACCCCCGCTAGCAACCGATAAAGGGTTAATACCGCCTGCAATGCGTCTCTGCAGAGGCGCATTGCGGGCGGTATTACCGCGGTTTCCCATTGTTTTAAATAGGAAGTAGCAGTATACACGCCGCTCCTCTCACCGCTCCAAAGATGCTGCTGACAGGAGATTTTTTTCTCTCCCGCCAGCGCATCGCCTCAGTGTGAAAGCCCTCGGGCTTTCACATTGAGAAGGCTGGGCAGGAGTTTTTCAGGCGGTATTTAGGCGCTATTTTTAGCGCTGTACCGCCTGAAAAACTCCTCAGTGTGAAAGGGGTCAAACTGTCGTTTATTGACATTTTGGCTTTTTTTTTTCAAAGCCCATAAACTGAACTCTATGTTAGCCTATGTGCCCATGAGCTTTGGAGTTAATTCTGAACGCCCGAAATTTGCTTTCAAAGTGCTGTTTTTCGGCGGGGTGAAAACGCAAAAAAAAAGCAAAACGCTCAAAAACGGTGGCACCAGCTGATTAAAACTATTGCAAAAACGCTAAAAAAACATTGAAAAGCTCCCTGCAAAGCTACTGTTTTTTTTTTATAGCTTTTTTTAGCTTCAGTGTGCACAGAGCCTTAAAGGGACTAGTTGGTGGAGATTGTCCATTGTCCCTATGGGAAGCCTGGAGATCCTAGCACAGGCTGATATTAGCTGTGATTGGTGCAGTCTGGTTGGGTCAGCTGTGGGTGATGATGATGGCGCACCTGTGTGTCCTGACTCCAGCATGCTGTGCTATGGAGGATCAGGGATTGCTCTCAGCAAGTCGTCTCAGGGTAAGTCACCAGTCCTTTCTCATTAGGTACTGGGTGTACTGGTGGGACTTCAGGTGGTCATCTGTCAGTTCTCACATTCTTTGGTAGGAGGCGCCGAAAGTCGGTGGGGTGGGGTAGATAGTGGGGGTAGTAAACACCCTGCTGAGCTTTATTGATTTATTTCAGGGGGAAATGGCACAAGGTGAATGCGATCTGATTGGTTAGTGTTTTGTCTCCCAGTCTATACAGAGCACACCTGACATTGCGTGTTGTATGTGCGTCCCCTCAGTTTGAATGGAATCCCAATGTGTGGTCACAATTAAACTTTGTTCCTGTAGCAGTACTGCCCACCAAATGCAATGGGGCAATCGTTTTTGTTATTGCCGCACAGCATCGCGACTCACACCTAGGCGTTTTTTTGTGCTTTTTGCATTTTTCAGATTTGCACTACATAACAACGTGTTCTATAGGAAATCATGTTAAATGGACTGTAGTATAAATCTGCAAAAGGCACTAAAAATGCATAGGTGAGAATCGGGCCTTGGTGCCCATTCACATGCTGCATGCTGTTTTAAAATGGGCTTTTCTTTTCTCTTTTTTTTTTTTTTTTCTTTTTTTTTCTTAAGCTTTATTCGTAAGGAAAAAAGTCATCTGACTGTTTGATCATTGCGATTTATGCGTGTTGCAATGCATTTACATGTGTTGTGTGGCTGAAAAAGCTGCTTTTATAATGTATTTGCATTTACATGTTTTGCGTTTTACGGGTCATCTCACACCTTGGACCCTTAGGCTGCTTTCACACTGAGGCGCTTTGCAGTCGCTATTGCGCTACAAATAGCGCCTGCAAAGCGCCCTGAAAGAGCCGCTCCTTTCTATCCAGTGTGAAAACCCAGAGGGCTTTCACACTTGGAGCGTTGCACTGGCAGGACGGTAAAAAAAGTCAGACATTAATCCAGATCACTAAGTGACATTTCGGTCTGCTGCTTTGTTCTTTTGCTATCATCATAAGTCACTTCTGTCAAGTTTTCCTGACCCCAGGAGAAAAAAAAGGTGACAGGGGAGGGAGCTCCAGCACACTGCCTGTGATTGACAGCCTCAGTTCTGTTGCTGTGTGATAGGGGGGTGTTGCAACTATAAGCCCTCGTTCACATTGGAGCGACTTGACATGCAATTTGACAAGTCAAGGCGCATGACAAGTCTATTGTCGGCAATGGCACTGTTCTAATTGGTGCTACGCGGAGATTTGAAAAAGTAGTTCCTGCACTACTTTTGTCGCTTTCAGGTGCGTCTTGCATAGACCTCTGTGCATGAAGCTGCAGAGATGCCTTCAAAGTCCCACCTGCAGTCGCACTGACATGTAGCTTTGAAATCATGCGATTTCAAAGCTGCATTCAATATGAATGAGTGCCAGGGCCGCCATCAGGGGGGTACAGGAATTACACCTGTAAGGGGCCCGATGTTTTTTTTTTTGTTTTTCCATCACCCCCCCCCCCCCCCGGTTCTCTGCTCCAGGGGGAGCCTGCCTAAAGCTGTGTAAGGGGCGCCAAAACTTGTGATGGCTGCCCATCAAACATGTAAATGAGCCCCTAAAGATTTTTTTTTTCCCCCTGGTTTTCTTTTCTCTCGCTTTCCACGGACAGCCAGATGATGTGAATAACGTGTTATTGTACCCATCAAATGTTCTCAGGTTAGAAAGAAGAAATGTTTTTTTGAACAGGTGACAACGAGGTGACCTCGCTCCTCTGCGCTGCGTTCTTCCAGCAGAATTTCAGATCCGAGTGACATCCTGTAATTAATGGATCTTAATGCCGAGGTTTGCCGTTAATGGAAGCTGTCAGTGCGGCGAGGGAACGTTGAGCGCGTACGGGGCGCTGATTATGATTGCCGCTGACAAACGGCTCATCCTGCACGCCGGGAATTAGCCATCAAAACCGGCTCTTCTGTCATTCTTATCAGCCGATGTGGTGAGCGCTGAGCCACCTTATCTGCGTTCCGCCCCGTGATAGGCAGGAGATGTGGTCGCAGCGGTTGGCTTCACAGGATATCGCTGGCCAGATACAAAGTATTAAAGTTTGTACGACTGAAATATATTTTGTGTCATACACTTTACCTAAATCTGACCTCCGGCCTTCCCTTCAGTCTTGCAGTTGTACCGGCTCCTCCCCTCGCTTGGAATTACTCCGATTTTACTGTACACTGTGAGCTTCTCACAATGTGCATTGAAAGCTTCAGCAAGTCAGATCCTGCCTTATTTCCTGGCTGAAGGCAGGGCCACCATCAGGAATTATGGGGCCCCTTACACAGCTTCGGGCATAGGCCACCTCAAATTGAGAAGCGGGATGGTTCCACGAATTAAGAAATGGGGGCGGGGGGGGGTGCTGCCATCGCAAATTTGAGGTCAGGGGGCTTTGGGTGCCGACGAACCAAAAATAAAAAAAAATTGGGGTTTTCCCTGGGGACCTCCGGGCCCCTTACAAAAAACGGGGGTTGCCATCCGGGCCCCTTAGGCCGCGCACACGCGATCAAATTTGTCTGCTGAAACTGGTCCGACGGACCGTTTCAGCAGACAAATCCGATCATGTGTATGGGCTAGCGGACATGTCTGAATGGCGAGTGCCCAGCATGGCGCCCGCTGTTCACCTTTTTGGATGTCTACGGCTCTAATCAGGTGCTTCCAAAAAGTACCTTGCCGCTATAATTCAGGTGCCTGAAAAGGGGCCGGACGCCCGAATAGGGGGTGGCAGCGCGACCAAAGATTCATGCATTGCATGAATCTATGGTGATAGAGAGGTGGCAGTGCCCATTATGGACGCACAGCCACTGGTGCATAGTAATGAGGTTTCTGTAAATGTGAGCTTGTTGCCCGCTTCAGTCTCCTCGGGTCACTTTAGAGTTAACTTATCAGCTACGGAGGGCTAATAGAGCAATCAGTGATGACAATCTCCCCCCCCAGCCATCGACTGTTGGCGCTGTATGAAAGTGAAGCGTACGACGCACAATTTCCATGGCAACTGATCCATTCTCCTCCTGGCAATCAATACTTTACACATTTATTGATGCATTTCTCACAATGCCAGCAAAGTGATTTTTTGGCTTAGAAATTCCTCCCTTTTTTTTGTGAGTTCTGAAGCCGAGCGTGTCGGCGCTCTCTCCGGCGGGGAGTGTGATAAAATCCCAGATTATTATTTCTTTAGGATCTGCACTGTGGTCAGGGGCTGCTGTTCGAAATCACAGGGCCCTATACAGCCATCAAATGGTCCCCCCCCCCCCCCCAAAATATCAAAAGAATATTTTCGCTAAAAATACACTAAAGGGCCCTTTCACACGGACGTGTCTGTGTACGGGCTCCGCTTTGCTCAGTGGGGATCGCTCCGTCGATCCTCACTGAGCAGGCGGATGACAGGTTGGTCTCTAGTCTGCACACTGTGCAGAGACCGACCTGTCAGAGTGCCGCTCTTCCCTACAGGGTATCGGATGAAGATGGACCATAGAGTCCGTTTTCATCCGATCTGATCCGCCAGACAGATGAAAAATAGGGTTTCCATCTGTCACACTTTAGCGTATCGGAGCGGGTCAGATGTCAGCTGATGAATGGGGGGCGGGGGGAAATGTAGTCTCGGGGTTGATGGGGAATTTGTCAGCTGAATGTGCCACTTGCCACCAAATGCAGTGCCGCTTGCCACCCATAGCCTGCCACCAGATGCAGTCCTGCCTGCCACCAGATGCAGTGCCGCTTGCCACCCATAGCCTGCTGCCAGATGCAGTGCTGCTGTCGCTCCCTCTGCATGAGCCCCGTGCATTAAAGGAAAGGAGTGGAGTTGCCACCTGGAGAGTGAAGATTGCACCAGTCCCTGCTGGGTGCCGGAGAAGGAGGAGGTGCCGAGGAGGTGCACTAGGCGCGGGCCTTCCTCCCAGCCTCATTGTCTGAAACTAAATTGTCACTGGTTGCAAGACGCCAGGCAGCGCTGGCCCTAGCAACCAGTTCCGGAAATGTTGTTACTAGTTAGTAGGGGGTGGCTGTGTCCTCTATTTCATTCTGGGACATTGTATTGTCCTGGGACATTGTCACTTGTCGGGCTGGACCACTGACCTAGGGTGCCTGGGACCATTGCAGGATCCGTGCCAGATCAGTGTCACTTGCGGGACAGTCCCGGGCAATCCAGAACACGCGGGCACCCTAGTCACCACTGGGGACCTAGGACCTCCTCTTCAGTAATGCGGGAAAATATCTTCTTACGGGAATGCGGGAAACAGTGGTCATTGCGGGAAAGTCGCGCACAATCCGTGCCAGTTGGGAGGTATGCTGATCAGTACCAACACAGCTTTATTTTTTTCCTCAGATAATACAATTTTGCTCATAAGTTTACATTTATGATTTCTTGACCATTTTTCAGAGAATATGAATGATAACACAAAAACATTTATTTCACTTATGGTTAGTGTTTGGCTGAAGCCATTTATTATCAATTTTGTTTACTCTTTTTAAATCCTAATGAAAACAGAAACAACCCAAATGATCAAAAGTTTACATACCCTGGTGATTTTGGCCTGATAACACGCACACAATTTGACACAAAGGGGCTTGAATGTCTATTAAAGGTAATCATACTCACCTGTGATCTGTTTGCTTGTAATAAGTGTGTGTGTGTGTGTGTGTATATAAAAGATCAATGAGTTTCTGGACTCCTGACAGACCCTTGCATCTTTCATCCAGTGCTGCACTGATATTTATGGATTCTGAGTCATGGGGAACGCAAAAGAATTGTCCAAGGATCTGCGGGAAAAGGAAGTTGAATTGTATAAAACAGGAAAAGGATATAAAAAGATATCCAAAGAATTGAGAATGCCAATCGGCAGTGTTTAAACTCTAATCAAGAAGTGGAAAATGAGTGTTCTGTTGACACCAAACCACGGTCGGGTAGACCAACTAAAATTTCAGCTACAACTACCAGGAAACCGCAGGTGATCCAGACAGGAATCGCACCGCCTTCCTGTTCAAATCACATGTGATTCTTTTCAGTGTGATTTTAGTACATTCATTTTTTATGGGCTTGAATCCCATTGAATGGCTGAATGGCTGAAAAAAAAGTATCAGTAATTGGTATCGGCGAGTGCAGCAAACTGATGACATCATCTCCGCCTAGGCAAAGTCACTGACTGGAGCTCAAGGAGGGCTTTTTATTGGAGGATAAATTATTCTGTTGTTGTATATTGAGACATGTCAGGATTCATGTAAAGTTGCTGACAGGTGCTCATTAATTATAAACTTTGAATTTCCACCTTTCCCATAAATGACATGAAGGACAGTGTCCTCGGGGCAGGAAGGTTAATCTCTCTGTGATGTCCCCCCCCCAATACTTCCATCAGCAGATCCTCGTTGCAGCCTGCGGCCTCGCTCATCACTCGCCGGAGAACAACGTGAACGTTTCCTGCTTTTATTAAACTGCCTGGTGGCTCCACACTTATTAATTATGTGCAATTTACACGGCTCATCTAATTAAGTTGTGGATTTGATTAGGGTGACATTCTGCAGACTTATATTGAAATTACCTTGCCGGTCTAATTTTACTTAATTTACGGATTTCTAATGGAGGCGCGGAGGCTCCCTGCGTCCCGGGGGGGGGGGGGGGGGGCGCTGTGCACACCAAAGACCTTTTCCTGGCGGGTAGCATTTCTTTATAAGGTTCGAATAAACGAGAATTGTTCTCCCATTGGAGTTTAAAAATAAGTTTTATGGGATGATTCCAGTTTATTGCTGCAATTATCTGAAAGTTATGTTTGACTTTTACGTTATTGCTGCACTATGGCTTGGAGCAGAATTTGTTATGCCAGCCTGAAGGGTGAAATCAGAGGGAGTCATTGTGAATCGCCATCCCGGATCTCTGATTCTCTAGCCCAGGGGTCTCCAAACTTTCTAATCAAATGGCCAGTTTACTGTCCTTTAGACTTTAGGGGGGGGGGGGGTGACTGGGAGTAGAAAAGTTGCTAACATCAGTGGGCAAAAACAATTCCCCATCGTTGGTGTCAAAAGGCCCCATTGTTGGTGTCATTGGCAGAAATCGGGCCCCTTTGTTGGTGTCACTGGAACTAATTGTGCCCAATTATTGGGTGTCACTGGGCTCCATTGTTGGTGTCATTGGCAGAAATCGGGCCCCTTTGTTGGTGTCACTGGAACTAATTGTGCCCAATTATTGGGTGTCACTGGGCTCCATTGTTGGTGTCATTGGGAGAAACTGTGGCCCAATTTCTTCCAGTGACACCAACAATGGGGCCCAATTTCAGCCAATGACACCAACGATGGGGCACAGTTTCTTGCAATGACACAGACAATGGAGCCCTGTGACACCCATCATTGGTGTGGGTGGAAGGAACTGTACTCCATTGTTTGTGTCAGTGGGGGACATTTTGTTCCACTGTTGGTATCCGTGAATGAAATAGTGCCCCAAGGGCCAGGTAGAAGCGAGCAAAGGTCTGCATCTGTCCCCCCCCCCCCACCCCCCCTGGGTCACAGTGTGGAGATTACTGCTCTAGTGGAAGCCAAAGGGGTCACAGGTAAATCTTGTAAAAGTAACTAATTATTATAATAGTTCCCTTTCCTATCCCTTCTTTGTTAAGGAGTGAGGCCGCCGAGTCCTTAACAACCGATGACTCATTCAGCTGTTGGTTGGCTTCCCCTGTTGACAGCTGAAGTGTAAACAAAGTCCCAGCAATTGAAGCTGTCATTTAAAAAACAGTCCAAAGTTTATCAACAACATTCCTCGGCACTGAAGCAGACAGATCAGAAGAAACATTTATTTCTTTTTGTATCTTTCTGTGTATTCATCTACAGATCAGAGGGATAAACTTCCATCTGCAGATTGCCAGTTTAAAGCAACCTGTTTTTTATTAAATGTTCCTCTGTTTTAACCCTTAGTTTACTCAAATATGCCTTAACTTCTTATTCTCCTTCTCCATTAATTTTTTTTTATATATATATATATATATAACAAATAATTTAAAACCTTGTGTTTGCTTTTGTTAATATTTTTTACACCATTTAACATATATTTACATGTTTCACATTGAACAAAGCACAAACAAAAAATGCATTTCAGAACAGTTGATATCGGCAAGTACTAAAAGTGTTGGTGCATCCCAAGTTTTGAGCCTTAATTCATAACAAAAATGTTCTCTCTGTCTGTCCTGACACATCCAATGGAAGGGTCCCGCTTGTCTCCATAAGATTTGGGCCCTCAGGGGCCACAGCTGGCTGGACGATGTTGTAAGACAGACAGCTCTCTGATGTGGGAATTTAGCCAATCTCTACAGAGATGCGTTGGAGGCCTGGAACGCGGCAGGAGATCTCACCATCCATCACAGAGCTGGCAGAGCTCGTCGGCATTCCCGCGGGGCTCGCCGCCAACGCACAGATTCTATCCGCCTCATTCAGTGACTTGCGTAGATTATGGCAAGAATAAAATGTGTCGATGTATTCCATCCGCTGAAAATTATCTTCTCTACAGATGGAATTTGGATGTATAAAATAACTTGGCGCCCTTCTTTAGTGGCAAATGTTTGCCTGAGAATTCTTGTCCTCCTGAACCTGAGACCATCCGTTTTATATGGATGACCATGAGTGTGATATGAATGGGGGAACTAAATGGCCAGATTTAACCAGTTTGCCTGCCTGGCCACCCTGCATTCGTTTAGTGGGAGTATCACCACCGCCACTAAATGACAGTTTCCAGCCACCCACCGACCAGTATCGCAAGCCAGTGGAGATCCAGGAAATGTCATTGAACATAAATTGTGGTGTTCATTTTGAATGGCACCTCAACGTACCTGCATTGTAGCACACCATCATGCATGGCAGCTGAAAAACGAAGGTTGAATCCGCTTTTTCGGCAGCGCCTGTGTGTTGCCATGCTGCAAAAAAAATGTAAATAAGCCTTTAAGCCCTGTACACGCGATCGGTCCATCCGATGAGAACGATCTGATGGATCACGCGTTTCGGGGCACGAGACGAAGTGACTATAAAGAAACGTGTTGGGGCGGAGCGAGCGACGTGCTGACGTCATCCCCCCCTCTATCGCAGAATCTCTACACGAGTGGTTTGCCTGTTAGCGTCCGGCCGGCGCTACAGGCTTAAGGCTTGTTTCTTTCATCCAAATGTGAGTTGTTTACCTAATTTTTAATAAATATAACCTTGGTTTTATGCCATGTGAGGCCCTTTCTTTACATGATCCAACGTATTGAATGAATTCTGTGGAGCGTCCCCTACTCCTACCTAATGTGGACACAGTGTTAACCAGTCTCTGCTGGATTTTGTGCTGTATTCGGTCCATGAGGAACCTACACATCTGGTAAGCAGATTCCCTTATCAAAGGTGGTGGATTCACAGATGGTCTGTTGGGATCACGGAGCTACAATCTTTGGAGTGTGCACGGGTGTTTTAACTAACCATCTGCATTTGGACTTTTTTTCTTTCACTTGGACTTCATCCAATCTAATTGACTACTTCCGTCACTAATCACATTATTTAACCAATTGAACTGAGCCTATGCTCATATGTATATTGGCACCTAAGTTTACAAATGGTTCACTGATCCCACTACATTGGAAGTCTACAAGGACCCCCACAGTGTCGGACTGGCTGCGTAGGGTCGCTGACATCTGTGAGATGGAGGACACCACAGCCCAATCCACCGAAAGCGTGGAAAGATATCACAAGACGTGGTCTCCCTGGTTCGCCTTCAGATACTCAAAGGACTACGAATCTTTGTTAAATGAGTAGGGCAGGGTTGGTGAGAAAGCATATTTGCCCTTGTATATGAATTGTCATCTGCCCTATGCTAAACCTGTGTCTGGACACCCTGGATGTTTTTACTTTCAGCCCATTCATTCACCTAGCGCTGTGCTCCATGTGACCTTATATTGTTTTCATTATTTGAATTTTCTTAATCTTGGATGTATGATCCTCTGCTAGCTACCTCCTCATAACTATGACCTTTGATGTTCCCCCATAGCCATTATTCATTACGCAATGATATTTTCACGAGCAGAAATTCACCATACCTCCCGCCCTATCCCCTCCTCCCCCCACTGTCTGTCTTTCCTCCTTCTGGCTTTAACTCGCCATCCTCCCTTTCTGTCAACATCATATGGAAGATTCTTTAGACCATGTAAGGGCAAACCCCCCTTAACTCTACAGATATGAGGACGTGGTCCTAGACCGGTCTACGCTAGACACACTCGCCTCCCTTACAGTTTAATGTGATGTGTAAGTCTATACTTAACCAATGTATTCGTGCTCTGCAAATTTGTTGTAATTGCGCCTTCCATTTGTACCTGTACATTTGATTCTATACTACCTTTTTTCCTTAATAAACTTTGATGTGATAAAAAAAAAGTTTACAAATGGTATAATATGCACATGTGGTGATTGTTTTTGTATTTGGGGATGTGAGCTGCATATTCACATATTGGCTCAGTTCTCTTACTTCATTAGGCACACGTGCCCCGACATTGGACTATGTGTGCTTTTATGTACTTCTTTATTGATAGCACATTGTTTGGTTTAGCGCAATTAAATATTTTTTCTGTTAAAGTTCATGTAAAGGCAGGCATCCCTATGCTTTTAGTAATCTAGTGTGCCGTGTTTTTCCATATCACAAAACAACATAGAAAATGTTAACGCAGGAGGCAGCATCCTAATCACATGATCAATGTGATTTGCTCTTACAGGAGTCACACAATAATAATAATAATATCCAGGGTTTATATAGCGCCAACAGTTTTCACAGCGCTTTACAACATAAGGGCAGGCGGTTCAGTTCCAATACAGGAGAAATCGAAGGGTCCTGCTCGTTAGAGCTTACAATCTAGAAAGGGGGGGGGGGGTTCAAGTAAAACAGAAGGTAATTGATGGAGACAATGAAAATACAGTTGTTAGGTGTGGGTAGAGTAGGCTTCTCTGAAGAGGAGGATTTTCAGGGATCGTCTAAAAAGCTAATAGAGTAGAAGATAATCTGAGAGGTTGTTGTAAGGAGTTCCATAGGATTGGAGAGGCTCTGGAAAAGTCCTGGAAATGACGAGGGAGCTAGAGAACAGGCGGTCTTGAACGAAACAAAGAGATTGATTAGGTTGGTATTTTGAGACTTAGTTGGTGATAGCTGGGGGCTAAATTGTGGATGGCTTTGTAAGTTGTTGTTAGTATTTTGAATTTTTATTTTGTTGGGTGAGCGGGAGCCAGTGGAGGGATTGACAGAGAGAATTAATGATGGGGAGTGTGTCCCGCTGGTTCCTGCACTTAAACTGAGACCTTGTACTGGGCTCAGCACACAACCTCAGACCGCTATGGATCCATTAAGGCACACCCTCTCTGCCACCACGTTACACCACCAGGAAGGGGTTAGTGCCATTTACACAGCATTGCCAGCTTGGTGCACTGACTTTTCTTCTTCTTTTTTTTTCTCTTTTGCAACCAAAGCACTTCAACTTGGTCACCTCCTCGCACCCAGTCTCTGGATTACATTAGAGTCAGCAGAGTGACAAACTCCGACCTCTGCACCCTATGAGGGCTTTTTTATATTTCCCTCGCTTTTTCTGAGCTTTCTTCTAAGTCGCAGCCATCGTGCTAGATGTTTTTATAGTCGCGGTGATGACTGAGAAGTCAAACAATTCGTTCAAAAGCTTTTCCCACAGAATTCTCTCTTCAGATGTCTGTGATATTCTCTGATGTCTCCTCGTTGGCCAAAACATGCCCATCCCAGCACATCCTGCTTAGCGAGGGGCGGTGGGGCCGCGGCGTGGGGAAAGCTGAACGCAGGGACCCCTCCTGGGCCCTCTAGACAAGTGTGATGTAAGAGACGCAGGGGGGTTCTCTGTGAAGTGCTAATGGAAGTCCCCCCTGGCGGGAGTGAGGAGAGTGCTGGGCCCGATCTGCTCCCTCGCCGCTCTTATATGCAAATCGTGTTGACATCTACAAAGATGCTCGACTCCGATACAGCTTTTACTTAAACAAACAGATATTTAACCATCTGCTGTCCGGGCCAATTTTTAAACATTTTTACAAACATGTTAAAATCTGTATTTTTTTTACAGAGGCCCCGGAGAAGTTTTGGAGTCGTACTTATGCAAGATCTCCGGGGTCCTATAGCAAAAAAACAATATCTTATAGGTCGTCTCCCTCCACACACCTTGAGGACCTGGAAGTGGACTCCCAAATCTTCTGCCATTGAGGGAGTTGGATGGGTCGCTTAATAATCTGGGACCATTTCTGCATGTAGGAATGAGATGTGTCGGTGAGTGAGGAAGCTTCATCTAAGGATCTATAGATATCCGAAATAAGATGGGCTTGGTATGGGCCTTGAGCACATAATAGTTCAAATGAGGTAGGTTTATCTAGGGTTAAAGTAGGGAATTTAGAGGAAAAATAGTGTGAATTGAAGATAGAACAAATGCTTAGGAATCTGATATTTACGCTGTAGTTCCTTAAAAGACAAAAGGGTGTGGGTGAGTGGATGCACAAGATTTCGGAACTGGAAGATTCAAGCTTGTGTCCACGGGAGCATCCGAACATAAGAAAGACTATCTGGGACCTCGGGATTGAATAATACATTTAATAGAGGCAGGCATGTAGAAGATAGGGAGAATTGCCGCGAGCCAAATGCATATTTTTAAGAAAAAATACACTTTAATGAACTTCAGTGCACACAATTCCAAAACCCAATTTTTTTGGTAATATTTAAAGATGATTTTGCGTCAAGTAAACGGATACTAAATGTGTCAAGATTTAAAATTGCACACGCCAAATAGCGACAAATTTCAGTTCAGTAAAATTGCAAGCCGGAGTGGTGATACAAGGAAGAAGATCGGAGGAGACATGGCGGCGGAGGGGACAGAGGAAAACTTTGGGGGCTTCGATCTCAGTCAATCATAATGAGCTAGTATGCTATGCCCACCGCTGCCGCTGCCTTGTTTCCTCTGTTCTTCTTCCTTGTATCGCCACTCCAGTGCTGTGACTGGCCGGAGCGACCATGCGTGCGCGACCGGCAGATCCCTGCGCATTCATAGGATTACGGCATTATCCCATTCACAAAACCGGCATGCTCAGTGCACCTGTGCCATTGTCATCGGTGCAGTCCTTAACTGTGTAGGTTTAGGAGATATTTCTTGCACCTACAGGTGAGCCTTAATCTAGGCTTACCTGTAGGTGCAAGTTGTAAGGAGGGGTTTACAACCTCTTTAACTTGAGTACTCGCTATACAGACACACTACAATATACTGCAATAAATGTACAGTAATGCACTATATATACTGCAGAAAACCTGCCCTGAAAAATTTAACTGACACTAAAATAACAATGGCCACACTACGCTCATAAAACTGACACTAAAGTAAAAATGAATGGTCACACTGAATTGTGACCAGATTCACACTAAACTGATTGTAACGGAACCCCACATGGGACCGGGGTTAATTGCCGTTTAAGATATTCCATTCCGAACCCAAGACATCTTATCGACACTCCACAATCCGGCGACACGACCCATACGGATCCCCCCCCCAGAAACGAGACACAGCTCTGTTCTCTGGTTCAACAGGAATAGACAATCTTTATTGAGAAGGCAGGCTCTTATATTCGCAAAAAGGAATACTGCATTAATCAAATGGACAATGACTCAACTCCACCTACAACATCATACAATGGTTACTAACGAGCCCCCCTCAATACACATCTTTTAAGATAGACACCTGCTATACAATATACATTCCTTTAGTCGGACATCTGACCTTTAGACTGTGCTAACTCACAATCCACATCTATCATCAATAGAAATTCACACAATACAGTGTCAATTAGCATAACACAACAAAAGGTCTTTCAGAAGCCATCTGAGCTTGATTTACATCACAGTAGCAGACTTAAATACCACAGCAAGCTTAATAGTACACATCAGCCAACACACAATATATATACAATATTTATACCGCATTAAATGTGACTAGCATAGACCATAGCGGGGTTCTCATTCACCCTGTGCCCCTATTAGAGACACAGGGTGATCTACACTTAAGAGGCATTGGTGAAGCTGAAGCAGGAGTATCTCATACTTTCTAAGCGCTTCTGGATTCCATGGGCCCTTCCATTACACTGATATTCTACACTAACTCGCTAGCAGCACTGAACAGATCCCTGTTCTATCTCTCTCCATGTCAAAATCACACTGTAAATGGCTGTTCTAGGGGAAATATTTTTATAGTGTGGGGGTGGGACTAAAAGTAATGAGCCATGATTGGATAGTCATTACTTTCTTCAATCATGGCTCTGACAGCAGGGATGTATTTAGGTTTTGTGCTGCCCTAGGCCTGACTAAACTGGTGCACCCCCTAATTTACATATGACCCACCCCTTTCCTGTCAAGGCCACACCCCTTGCGGTTTAAGACCCACCCTGACATTTTCAAGTGGGGACACTAGTTCTGATGGCCTGGGGGGGGGGCAATGGATTGTCTTAATTTGCATAGATTTCCTCTCACTTCCTGTTTGGCTATGGGACAGGAAGTGAAGGGAAATCTCTGCAATGGGACAGGGATGGTAAAACAATTTAAGCCACGCCCCCCCCCCCCCCACAGTTGCAGAACGCCCACATACTGGAAGCAGTGCGGCTGATTTATGGGGGCGCTAAACTAATTTACCTTACAGTGTAGCGCAAACCGGCGGGAACACTATCCGTGCTGCCCCCCTGCAAAGTGCTGCCCTAGGCCTGGGCCTTGTTGGCCTAGGCCAGGATACAGCATTGTTTGACAGTGCTCTGTGCCCTGATTGGCTGAAGTAATGAAAGCTTTGCCAAATCAGGACTTCCAGTGGTGCATTGTGGTCGTTCAACAGGCCAAACAAACAGTTGAACATCCCTATAATTCAGGTGTTCGTCCAATGGGTGAACAGCCAATGTTCGGCCCAAACTAATGCTTGGGCCGAACTGCTTACCCAACTCTATCTTGTATATTAGTTTTGCTGGGACATTAGGAGGCTTTGCAGATCCTGGACTGGAAGTAGGGTTTATGATGCTTCGACAATTCTTTATAGCCAATCTGCTTTGTGTCAGTGGGGGAGATTTACTAAAACCGGAGCACTGTGCAAGGTAGCCAGTCAGCTTCTAACTTTTGCTTGTTCAATTTTAAGCTTTAACAATAAAACTTGAAAGCTTATCGACCCTTCACTCAACTTGTACATTTTGACAAAATTGAGGTCAATATGACCCCCCCCCCCTTCCCTTGACTCCACACAGTTTGGGGTTCACAAGGCTGCATTATCACAGATCTAACCAAGGCCAATCAAATGACAAGGGTTGCTGAGACTTGCATTTCCTTATGCAAGCACCAAGAGACTCATACCTAAATGAACCCTTCATTGTTGCAGCTTTTCTCAGTAGACCTTAGCAGAACAACTCCCGTGTGCCAGCAAGTGCTGCCCGCTATTGTCTAAATCTGCAGTCTGTCTCTCCGAGGGGGGGGACCATTGTGTCAGCTTGTAAATGCCAGTTATTCTCTAGCTTGCCCGCCTGCCAGTTAATCCCCCAAGCAAATGCATCATCTGAGCGGAGCCCGTGGTCACGCGGAAAGCTTGCGTTACAGCAGAAGAAAATTGATTTAATAAAGCATTGTTCCTGCTGCCAGGTGTTCCGTCCGAACGATTGCCAAAGAATTGTCAGCAAATTTCTTTGCAACAAAAGGCAGCGTTCCTACCTGCTGGTCAGGCCCAACTTTTCTTGCCGCCAGCGCTATTATGTATCCGCAACATCGTACCGCCACTGCCGCAGCCAACAGATGGCAAGACTCGGGAGAGCTGTGCGGAGTGTGCTGGGAATTATGAATATATACAGATGAAGCTCGAAAAATTTGAATATTGTGCAAAAGTTAATTTATTTCCCCCTCCCACAAAGGCGCACCTGTTATACCCGTTTACAGGTGCGTAAGAACCGGAGGCACATAGACAGATGGCGATTTCAGATGTGCGGACGTCTTGTGTTGACGAATCGCAGATATCGCCGATCTTACAAATTAAGAACATCCTCCCATCCCCTGTGTTGTATAATCTGATGTCTGTGTGTGGGGGGGGGGGGGTTAAGTTCTTTTCAACCAGCAGACTGATTGGTTCTGCCTGACAGTTTTTCAAGGGGACCCAATTGTATCACCCATTGTTCTGTATAAAGGTGGCGGATGTCGGGGGACATGTGTCTGCTGAAACCTGCCAGGCATCCGATCTGATAAAATCTGCTGAAAACAGACGTTTTGACAATAGTCGCCATCCAGCAGATCAGATGGAGACCAGCGGGCTGTGTCCGTGTCTGCTCTGCATGGAAGTAGTGGACACAGACCTGTCTTCCTGCTTAGTAAGTGCAATACTTTATATTAACCCCTTCCTTGCCATAGTCGTTGTAAAATGACATCGGCAGGAGCCCTCCCTCCGGGTGGACGACATATGACGTTAGGGGCCGCCGCACCGCTCGAGACCCGTTGCGCGTGCCTGGCGGTCGCGATGGCACCCGCGATTGCCTGCAATCACAGCAGGACCATGGATCAAGCGGCTGGTCAGAAATGTGTGCTGTTGAGCTCCACCATTCAAAAAAAATTAAAAGCCAGCTGCTACAAATACTGCAGCTGCTGACTTTTAATACTGGGACACATACCTGTCCTGGAGTCCAGCGATAACTGCAGCAGACGACGACCAATCGCTCGTCTATCTGCTGCCCCCACCGCCAACCTCGGTGAGGGAATCGGGAAATGAAGCCTTCCGGCTTCACTGCCTGATTCCCTACGGCGCATGCGCGAGTCGCGAAGCGCCGTCCTCACTGGTCCCTGCTGTGTTCTGGGAGCAGTGTGTTTCCCAGAACACAACGGACGGGAAGTGACAAACTCCCCGCTGAGTCGACTCCCGAAAATGGGTGTAAATACCTGTCTTAGACAGGTATCTGCACCCCCCTGAAAGGTGTCAAATGTGACACCGAAGGGGGGGGGGGTGTTTTTCCGATTAGCGGAAGTTCCACTATAGGGTGGAGCGCCGCTTTAAAATTTGTTGTTGTACTTCTTCCAAAGTAATTGCATTTGAAAAAATCCTGTCCAAACAACGGGCTGGGGTCTCTGCTAAAAAAAAAAATAAGTTTTAAGGTTCTAGCTACAATTACTGTCTTTGTGGTTATTAATGTGTGTTTAAAAAAAAAAAAATTATTTCACTAATGCAATTTAAGAAGGCGAAACTAATACACAAGATAGACTCATTACATGCAAAGCAAGATGGTTCAAGCCGTGATTTGTCATAATTGTGATGATTAGGGCTTACAGCTCATGAAAACCCCAAATCCACAATCTTAGAATATTGTGAAAAGGTGCAATATTCTAGGCTCAAAGTGTCCCACTCTAATCAGCTAAATAAGCCATAACACCTGCAAAGGGTTCCTGAGCCTTTAAATGGTCTCTCAGTTTGGTTCAGTAGGAATCACAATCATGGGAAAGACTGCTGACCTGACAGTTGTGCATGAAACCATCATTAACACCCTCCATAAGGAGGGAAAAGCCTCAAAGGGTAATTGCAAAAGAAGTTTTCTGTTTTATAGCGCAAAACATAAAAAACTCCAGTAAAATAAAGCTCCATTTGTAGGGGGGGGGGGGGATAACATAAATTGGGTACAGCATTGCATGACCGTACAATTGTCAGTTAAATTTATTTAATGGCCTGGTCATGAAGGGGGGCGTTCATCTTGCAGTGGTTAATTTTTTAATTTAAAAAAAAATTTATATTGCTATCATAATAAGGGCTAAAAAGTACTTTTATGTGATGGCATGGGCAGCTGACAGGTACATTAGGGAAAACATTGGGGGTCTATGTCTCATGTCTCCCCTGCCCGGTGCGAGTGAGGGGGTGGTTTGCTTGCCGAAATTTCTAGGCTGGCTATACAACTGCTGGAAAGCAATTCTGATAAAACTAAGTCCTTGGTCTGACCTACAACGGTCCCCGACTCCAACCAATCAATATAAAAATGATGTTCTTACAAATATGATGACAAGATTGGATGAATATGGGACCTTTATCGTCCCCACATGTAATATCTGGAGAGATCCTGTGATTGGTGTTTTGCCATCCTTGTTGATAGTTAATCAATAACCTATAAAGAGGCCACTTCAAGACCGTTATTTATATTTATTTCTGAGTTCTATCCTGGGCAATCCCAAGTGTACTGCCTCTTTATGTTTTTATAGTGGAACAGAGCGATTATTTTTTTTATTTTTTTATTTTTTTTTGCATAATAGATTTTGATACAAATTTGAAATGAATTCTTTCTTTTTCTTTTTCATGACAGATTAATTATTTAAAAATTAGTTAGTTTACTCTGTGTGTCAATTTTATAACAGTTCCCATGTTCACATTGTGCAGTAACATTTTTTTTTTTTTATTATTATTTTTTATTATTATTTCTGTGCACTGATTTGTACTTCCCATAAAAGTAACATTTAATTTGTTTTTGCCGTGTTTACAAATCTCTGCCACAAATCGGCCCCAGTTACAAAGTTGCAGTATGATCACTTTGGGAGGGGAGACTGAAGAAATGCTCTTTTATTAAAGTGGTAGTATACTCTATACTACCACTTTCCCTTACAGGTAAGCCTATAAGAAGGCTTACCTGTAAGTATAAAGAATATACTTAAACCTGTACGGTTTAGGAGATATTCCCCTCGCAATGCGCCGCTGATTGCAGCGGTGCATGCGTAGGGGGAGTTTCATGGCGAAAGGACCGGCAACCCGCCGAACCTTGCCGAATTGAAATCTCCCGCGCGCATGACATCTCGCTCGGCGTGGACCAGGTAAGTTCTACTTTCCTCTTCCATACTAGCTCATTATGGCTTTTCCCTTGCAGGTGTAAAAAAAAAACAGGTGGGTATACAACCACTTTAACTAAACTATGAGTATAGAGTTCTGTATATGGACTTTTCTTTTCTCTTTTTTTTCCCTTGAGCCTACTCAGTTGTGTCACAATAGCAAATAATATTCGCTATTGTCTTCCTGCTTCTCCTCCCAGCTCAGAAGGCGGGTCCTGAGACCTGATTGGGTAAGACGAGAAGCGGTCCTATTGCCCGCAGAGGAGGAGAGAGTAGACGCAGGGGAAGTTGCGCCGCCGAGGAAGGAGGAGACGCAGAGGTCCACCGCATGGAAGAAGCCCGCGCCCTAGATAGGGTAAGTGCAGGGACTGATGGACTGACCGGGAGAATCGACCGGCCGCCAAGGTGGGCGGGTGGCGGTGGACGAATTCTCCCCCCCCCCCCCCCAAAAAAAAATCAACCATCAGCCGCCACTGGTCAGTGGGAGGAATGGTGCCCCCTACTGGTGTCAATGAAAGGAATGATGCCTCAGTCTTGCTGACAGTGGGAGGAATAGTGACCCAAGAGCCCGATGCGATCTGGGGGCACAATTTGGTGACCACTGCACTAGATGTAGAAGGATAAATGCAACCAGCCCGTGCTATCGTGATGTGGAGCCCTGGTGCTGAAAACCATGACATGAATATCTGAGTTTCCTGGTGAAGACTAAACTGTGCTTGGAATCTAGAGGGAAGGCCACGCTGTCTGCCGGTGACACGCACGGTCCATGCTAACCCATGACGTCTACGTATCTGTCGATAGGCCAACAATTCTGCACTTTTTTATGCATCCAGTTCTGCCTAATAAACCAGCAACATGTCTCTTATCTATCTGAATAGGGGGACTCTAAATTTCAGCAGTTCCTCTTATCAGCCCGGCGCAGGTCGAGGTATTTACCGGCAGCTCCTCGCAGTCCTGGGGGGGAAGATTGGGCATCAGCAGAATCAGGAGCATTTCACACTCTTAATAGAGCCTCATTTGCAGCCCACAACAAACAGAATCTTTATCTCCTCTTCTCTCTCCATTACCGACAAACAAAGGCCGCCATGTCGCCATTCAAGCGAAGAGGCGCCTGTAAAAATGTGTATCTTTCAGCGGCGACCACTAAACGGCAGGTGCAGCTCTCGCATCCGCCAGGGAAATTACTGATGGCAGATAGAAGAGGGGATTGTTCGCTTCTCTCCTGTAAACGCAGCTGAGTGCGCCAGAGATAAAAGAGACAAAAGAGAGGCGGTGTAAGGGTTTGCATCACCAGCTTAAAAAAATGCAATTCCTAAATTTTTGGATGGCACAGAAATAAACTATTTGCAGGATTTCCAGGCAAATTGCAGATCATTCAAAACATAAAGAAAAACTTCATCAAGTCTGTGCAGATGCGCTGAAAACGCGATAAACCTTGTTTAAAGGGACCGTATAGTTGTTTTAGGTTCTATTTAAGTTCAGACTAATAGTTTAATTCTGTTTGGTCAGATCAATAAGTCTTGCTTATGAGCATTTCAGGCTCTGTTTCCACTATTGCAACCCCAAAGTCGCGCAATTTACAGTGCGACTTTGCAATTCAGTTTTTGATGCAATGTCATGCGACCGGTGAAAACCATGTGAGAACAAGTCGCACGGAATTTGGAACAAAGTAGTGCAAAAACCTTTTTTGGAGTCGCTGTAACTTGAGTCCAGTGCCGATCCTGACCTCCCTGGTGCCCTAAGCAAAATGACATGTCACATCAAAGTTGAGAAGCGCGGGGGGGGGGGGGGGCGCTGCCGATAGTGACATGGGTGCTGACTTCTTACCTCTTCTCCCATGCAATGGGAGCCAGCCAGCGAGTTGAGAAGTGGGGTGAGGGGCTGAAAATTACTTCTCACCAGGCGGGGATTCTAGTAATTTGGGGGGCCTCCGCAGCTTTGTGGGACCCTAAGCGGCTTGCATAGTGAGCCTATAGGGCAGATCGGCCCTGCTTGAGTCTCCCCAATTAGAACGTGGACCATTGAAATACATGGGTTTTGACTTGTCATGCGACTTCACATGTGTCAAGTCGCACAACAACTCGCAGTAGTGGAAAAAGAGCATCAAGCTTACCTCTCGCAGCTGTATATTAGAGGTTAACCACTTAAGACCCGGACCAATATGCATGTTAAGGACCTGGCCCCTTTTTGCGATTCGGCACTGCGTCGCTTTGACAATTGCGCGGTCGTGCGATGTGGCTCCCAAACAAAATTGGCGTCCTTTTTTTCCCACAAATAGAGCTTTCTTTTGGTGGTCATTGATCACCTCTGCGTATTTTTATTTTTTGCGCTATAAACAAAAATAGTGCAACGATTTTGAAAAAAAATATTGCAATATTTACTTTTTGCTATAATAAATATCATCAAAAAATTAAAAATAAACAAATAGTTTTCCTCAGTTTAGGCCGATATGTATTCTTCTTCCTATTTTTGGTAAAAAGAAAGTTTTATGGCATTTTTAATAATATATTTTTTTTTTTACTAGTAATGACGGCAATCAGCAATTTTTTTTGTGACAGTGACATTATGGCGGACGCATCGGACACTTTTGACACATTTTTGGGACCATTGTCATTTTTCACAACGAAAAGTGCTATAAAAATGCGCTGATTGCTGTCAAAATGACAATGGCAGTGAAGGGGTTAACCACTAGGGGGCGCTAAGGGGTTAAGTGTGCCCTAAGGGAGTGATTCTTACTGTAGGGGGGCGTGGCTGGATGTGTGACATCACTGATCATCTGTTCCCTATAACACTGCCACAGAGAAGAACGGGGAGGAAGGCGTGTTTACACTCACCTCTCCCCGTTCTTCAGCTCCTGTGACCCGATCGCGGGACACCACTGGCAATTGGGCCCGCAGGTGCCATCACAGAGCTTCGGACCTGGTCGCGAGCGTCCTGCCGGTGGCGCGCGCCCCACGGATGGACACTTAAAAGACAACGCACCTGTGCCCGGCCATGCCATTCTGCCGATGTATATCGCCGTTAGGCGGTCCATAAGTGGTTAATAATGGGAGAGATCAGATGACACAGACAGTATATTCTATCACACCTCCTATTAGAAACAAGACCTTTTAGCTACAGTCATGGCCAAAAAAATTGCCACCCCTGCATTTCTGTCAGAAACTGCACAACTTTACCAATAAAATTGTTGTAAATACAAATGTTTAGGCATTCTCATGTGTATTTTTTTTGTTGGTATTGGTATGATACAAAAAATTAGAGAAACAAAAAGCCAAACTGACGCATTTCGGCACAGTGGTGTAGTGAGTAGCACTTTCGCCTAGCAGTAAAAAGGGTCGCTGGTTTGAATCCCAACCAGGACGCTACCTGCCTGGAGTTTGCATGTTCTTTCTGTGCCTGTGCGGGTTTCTTCCGGGTACTCTGGTTTCCTCCCACACTCCAAAAGACTTGCTGATAGGTTAATTGGCTTCTGTCTAAAATCGGCCTTCGTATATGAGTGTGAGTTAGAGACCTTAGATTGTAAGCTCCTTGAGGGTATCGACCGATGTGAATGTACAATATATATGTAAAGCGCTGTGTAAATTGACAGCACTATATACCTAAATAGTAATAATTCCACACACTTTTTCTATATGTGATTCGTAAGAAGTTTTCTAATTATTTTGTATTCCGTGTACTGATGGAGACAGAAGAGAGAGCTAACCGTTTAGAAATAATGGTCTCGCTCCTTTCTCCATAATACAGCTCTATCAGTGTCATGTTTCAGGCCCTGGGGCTGCGTAGGAGAGAGATCAGGAAATCGTACAGAGTATATAAATATTTCAGCAATCCAGCTTTACACTGTAAAGAAATCTTTTTGGCTGGACAATGCAATCTGCGCGGCTCTGTCAGGTGGCGCTGGGTTTCTGCGGCGCTTTGACTGTAAATGATGTTTGAAGTTGAGACATTTTGTCAGGTTTGTCATCTTTGTGTTTTGATGTCGTTGTCGGTATGTGTCATTTCTATTCTGAGCGTTTTTCCTGCCGACTTCAAAGAAATCTGAATCCCTGACTGAGCGTATTTGTCTGACCAATGCGCCTATTCACAGAGAGAGATCTGGATGAGCAATAATACAAGATGAAAACGCTGAGCCCACGCCTTCAACAATAATGCCGGCCCAATTCACACTAAATCTCCCCATTGTATTCTCTGCCAAGGTTTGTTATTTTGCTCAGCCAGTCTTGTGATCCAGAAGAACCCCCTGCCAGACAGCACAGCTAGGTGGGTCCCTTCCCTCCATAGTTCAAGTTGAAATGTAATATTCAAATTTCTTGCCTTCCCTGGTTCAACCCCCCCCCCCCCCCATTAACATGCTAATTCAAATTAAAGGGGTTGTAAAGGAAAAATATTTTTTTCCTAAATAGCTTCCTTTACCTTAGAGTGCAGTCCTCCTTCACTTACCTCATCCTTCCATTTTTCTTTTAAATGTCCTTATTTCTTCTGAGAAATCCTCACTTCCTGTTCTTCTGCCTGTTCTTCTGTCTGTAACTCCACACAGTAATGCGAGGCTTTCTCCCTGGTGTGGAGAAAGCCTCTTGAGGGGGTGAGCAGGAGAGTCAGGACACCCACTAACACACAGCTCCTTTCTCTATCTGCAAAGTAGAGTGTCCTGACACGCCTGCTCGCCCTCTCCCTCCTCAAGAGGCTTTTCCACACCAGGGAGAAAGCCTCGCATTACGGTGTTGAGTTACAGACAGAAGAACGGGAAGTGAGGATTTCTCAGAAGTTGGTGCCAGTGACATTTACACAGTAATCGGTGCATTTTTATAGCACGGATCACTGTATAAATGTCAATGGTCCAAAAAAAAGTGTCTGATCTGTCCGTCGCAATGTCACAGTCCTGCTAAAAATTGCAGCTTGCCACTATTGCTAGTAAAAAAAAAAATAATAATATTAATAATAATGAAAATGCCATAAATCTATACCCTATTTTGTAGGTGCTATAACTTCTGCACAAACCAATTGCCTTTTTTTTTTTTTTTTTTACCAAAAATATGTAGAATACATATTGGCTTAAACTAATGAAGCCTTTTTTTTTTTAATTATTTTTTTTTTTGGGGGGGGGGGGGGGGGGATATTAATAGCAAAAAGTAAAAAAAAAATTAATCTCACACTGAGTATTATTGAGGACTCCCGGGCTATAGGCTCCTACGCGTTGCGCTTCCCTCTTCTATCTGCCCTTTAACAAGCAGCAGGTTAACAGACCGACCCTTAAATAAAATATGAGCGCTGACAGGCGCGGGGGATGAGACGGACGCAGACAAAGCTTTACCTTTTTTAGATTTTCTGTGAGCTGTTAAATGTTATAAATATTGGGATGGAGAATGTTCAGCCATGTGGAATGATGGTGCGAGGTCAGGGTTAGGGAACAGGGTTGGGGGTTAATATTAGAGTTAGGTGTTAATGTTGGGGTTTAGGATTAGGGGTTTATATTAGGGTTAGGGGTCAGGATAAGGTCTAAGGGTCAATATTTGGATTAAGGTTGGGGGATATTAGGGTTATGGGTTTCAATTTCAAGTTAGAGGTTAGGGTTTAGAGTTGGAGGTTCATATTGGGATTAGGGGTTAATATTCAGGTTAGGGGGTTAATATTGGTAGGTTTAGGGGTTAATATTGGGGTTAGAGGTTGGGATTAGGGTTTAGAGTTAGGAGTTAATATTAGGATTAGGGTTAGGACTAAGTTTTTAGGGGTTAAAATTAGGGTTGGGGGTTGATATTCGGATTGGGGTTAGGGGTTAATATTAGATTTTTTTTTTTATATTATATATATATATATATATATATATATATATATATATATATATATATATATAATTGTTATGCATAATATTTATGTATTAAATAATTTAATATTATTTTTATTTAATTATTGCATTTGAGCAGAACACTCAGAAGCACGCAACAAAACTCTCTAAAACATCCAAAAACACACAAATCATGCCATTTGCATGGAACAAAAACAGAAACGGACACATCTGCCCAATATGACCTACAAAAAAGCCCCAGAACTTTTTTGAGCTTCCGGTGACTTGGAGTGGAGATGTGAATGAATGAATGACTTGTATAGCGCAACGCATGCAAACTTAATCACCTCTGGGCGCTTTTTCCAGCCAGTGTCTGCTTGGCTGGTGCGGTCATTTTTACCCCGTAGGATCTTGACACGCTATGGACACACAGTCATACACACATATATACATAGTCAATTTTTGGACGATCCAATTTACCTACCAGCATGTCTTTGGAGTGTGGGAGGAAACCGGAGTACCCGGAGGAAACCCACGCAGACACAGGGAGAACATGCAAACTCCAGGCAGATGGTGTCGTGGTCGGGATTTGAACCAGCGACCCTTTTGCTGCTAGGCGAAAGTGCTACTCACTGGACCACTGTGCTGCCCACAATAAATGTGATTGTGCGATAAATGTGAGATGTGAATCGTATTCATAAAGAGTACACCGTAGTCGTGTTTTTTATTTTTTTCCAGCATTTTGGAGCTTCAAGCTACAAAACGCTGAAGGGCGAATGGGTCCTTTTTAGGCTCTGTTTCCACTACTGTGAATTGTTGTACGACTTGACACATGTGAAGTTGCATGACAAGTCAAAATGCATGTATTTCAATGGTGCCCGTTCTAATTGGTGCGACTAAAGTCTCAGCGACTCCAATAAAAGGTTTTTGTACTACTTTGTCCTGACTTCGTTGCAACTTGTTCTCACTAGTCGCATGACATTGCATCAATGATCGCATTGCAAAGTAGAACTGTAAATTGCGCGACTTTGGGTTCGTAATAGTGGAACCTTGTCTTAAGTGTGTCTGTGCAGTTTAGGGGCTCCCCAACGCACCTTCCAACAGATTGTGTGCATTGCAGCGCCGCTAATATGTGTTGGAGTGTGCCACCAAAAAATGATACATGCAGCATAGCGCACATTAGTGAGTTGCGGGGCATTGACGCTCATTGCCCTGACACATACCTGTGTGTTGGGGGCATCAGGAACCATATCACATAAATAATGCTTGTAGTAGTTAAAAAAAAAAACTGCACATAATCATTGAACAGGCCCTCATTTGGGGCTCATTTACACCAGACGCATTGATCTGCACTGATCAATACAGGCTTAACAAAAGGACACCTAGGAATTGAATTTTTTTAATTTTGCACCTGGGGAGTGTCTATAGTATGCCTGTAAAGTAGCACATGTTTCCCATGTTTAGAACGGTCCCTGCACAAAATGACATTTCTAGAAGGGAAAAAGTAATTTAAAACTACTCGCGGCTATAATGAATTGTCGGGTCCTGGCAATACAGATAAGTCATTGAAAAAAACTACATGGGTCCCCCCCAGTCCATTACCAGGCCCTTTTGTGTCTGGTATGAATATTAAGGGGAACTCTGAACCAAAAATTCCATTATCAGGTCCTTCAGGTCTGTTATGGATATTAATAAAAATAAAAAAAAATGGTGTGGAGCCCCCCCCCCCCCCCCCAAAAAATACATTCCAGACCCTTTATCCGAGCATGCAGCCTGGCAGGCCACAGGAAAAGATGGTGGGACGATAGAGCACCCCCCCCACACCGTACCAGGCCACATACCCTAAACATGGGGAGGATGAGGACAAGGGCCTCATCCCCACAACCCTTGCTCGGTGGTTGTGGGGGTCTGCAGGCCGGGGGCTTATCGGAATCTGGAAGCCCTCTTTAACAAAGGGGGTGGCATCTGGGGGTCCCCTATGTGAATTGTTAACTGGGGAACATTGTACTAGGCGAACAGCCAATGTTAGAGTCAAACTCATGTTCAACCCAAACTCATCACTACTTGGCATGTCTGCCTGGGAACGCCTCTTGCCTGAGACCCGGCTCTGCCCGGGAACGCCTCTTGCCTGAGACCCGGCTCTGCCCGGGAACGCCTCTTGCCTGAGACCCGGCTCTGCCCGGGAACGCCTCTTGCCTGAGACCCGGCTCTGCCAGGGAAAGCCTCTTGCCTGAGACCCGGCTCTGCCAGGGAACGCCTCTTGCCTGAGACCCGGCTCTGTCTGAATTTTTCTGGTCTGTGACACCAGTAATACAAATGTAAGGGCCACAAGCCGTGAATATGATGCATGGATGTATGATCCATACATCCTTTCATGGGTAATTTAATGAAGGCCACAATCCTTAGAATTTTGAGAGTCACACTGATCACCATATAATGACTACAAAGGGCACTTATGTAGAAATTTTAATTGATGATCAGATGCTACGTGACAGCACTGCATGATAATAATGGCACTTAACGGTAATTGCTACACCTGTATCTCTCCCAGAATCCCCAATCATTGGAAACTCTTCCCACCTCATGCCTCACAGCTGTTGGTATGAAAGGAAAACCTTTCCAATTTATTATATTAGAACCTTTAATTTGATTTGACATCTCATCCTCCCGATCCCTCACCTTCTGGCGGGGAACCCACCGATCCTTTTCCTCACTCTATGCAGTTGTCACACAGATACTTTGTTTCTTTTTATGTTGATTACAGATGACTTTTCTCCTATTTTTACCATTTTATAATTTTGCTTTTTATTTTATGATTTATTGATTAATTCTATTTTATCATATTACAATCTTCAGCAGCCCCTGAGTTTAGTATCTGACCTTATTACTCCGAGCTCGGCGATAATGGTTTACTTCATCTGAACATCTGCTACACCTGAAATCTGCGGGGGAGTTTGATTTACATCTGTTGCCTGCTAGGATGTGTCCAACATGTCACATACCTGCCACCTGTTACAGTTATCCATATACCTTCTAATGGGGAGCCACCTACATACAGACAATGAATGCCCAAGAGTTCAAAACTTTTTAGAAAACTGACTAACGTGTTTCGGGGGCCAAATCAATTCTCTTTTTATCAGGGCTCCAGGTCAGATCTGAACTTTAAATCGGTATGGAACTGTATGGATTGAATATAGAGCATACAGCACGCTGCAGGGGATGTTTCCAGGTTAAGGAGTGGGGAAATTAACTTCCCTCACTCACTGTGTTCATTCATAACTGAAGCATAGTGAACTTTACTATGCTTCAGTTTGTGAATGAACAAGAAGCTGCTCAGCACTGATGTAAAGGTGGCTGTGATGTGAAGGGGGACTGAGGACACTGATGTAAAGCGGGGGAGCTGTGATGCAAAGGTGGGGGGGGGGGGGGCTGAGGACACTGATGTAAAGGTGGCTGTATAATGTGAAGGGGGGAGTAAGGACACTGATGTAAAAGCAGCTGTGATGTGAAGGGGGACTGTGGACACTGATGTAAAGTGGGGGGTCTCTAATGTGAAGAGGGGACTGTGGAATTTCGAAATGTTGGTACAGAGTTCTTTGCTTTTAGAAAGATTTAAGTGAATACAGTTAGAATCCCTTTTCTCCTATTTGTTTTCCTTAATGAGTGTTGACCTCCACACCAGCCGCCTCCTCCGCCCACAACTAGTGCCAACAATGGCTCCCGGGGACGCTGACACAACATGACCCAGCTGCGATGCTCTGTAGCGTTCACATTCACCCCGGGGGGGTCTCCAGCATTCGGTGTCCTTCTCTCGGCATGAATTATGTAGCACTTGGCGCTGGTATGGCTAATGCTAAACACTGGAGGGTTCTCTTCTTTATTTGTATTTTTAATTTTTATTTTTAGTAACCTGAAAGCTGTATTGACTTGATGCACAACGGGAAATCCAATATTAATTAAAAGGCTTTTCCATTATTAGGAGCAAGTAATCCCTTGTTATTGAGTCTCTGCACGTCCATCCTATTCTAAACTGTGAAGCCTCGTACACACGACCGTTTTCCTCGGCAAAATCCATCAAGAAAAATGCTGGCAGAGCATTTTTGCCGAGAAAAACGGTCGTGCGTATGTTTTTTGTCGAAAACTGTCGTGGATCTCGATGAGGAAAAAAGAAAACATGCTTCTTTTTTTTTTTTTCTTGTCGGGAGTCTCAATTTCCTTGTCGAGTATCTCGTCGGGCTGGATTTTGGCGAGGAACACTTTCGTGTGTGTGCTTAGAAACCCGCGCATGCTCAGAATAAAGTATGAGACGGGAGTGCACCTTCGGTAAAAGTAGGGTTTGTAATGGAGATAGCGCATTCGTCACGCTGTAACAGACTGAAAAGTGCAAATCGTCTCTCACCAAACTTTTACTTAACACGCAGTAACATGAGATCCTCAAAAGCAGCCCCAAGGGTGGCGCCGTGGAATCAAACTTCCCCTTTATAGTACCGTCGTACGTGTTGTACGTCACCGCGTTTGAGAACGACAAGATTTTGTCTTGACAGTGTGTACGCAAAGAAAGCTTGTCAAGATTCTCGACAAACCTGACAAGAACCTCGTCAAGGAAAACGTTTCTTTTACGACGAGATTCTCGGTCGTGTGTACGAGGCCTAAGAGGGATGAATGAACTTTTACTGAGCACTTTTAGGGTTCTTTGAAGGAGTTCATGCGTTCTATGCTGGCTTGGTCACATGACCTTTTGTGAGTTGGTTCTCTACGCACCCCAGCTGCTGCAGATTGGCAGTTTGCTAAGGAAGGTGCACACAGAACTTTGAGGGGACTGTTGTTTGACAACAATGATGTACTATGGACGGTGCTGGGACATCAGTGTAATGTGATGCTCAACCACAAAATTGTGATAGATGGAAAATATACAGCCAAGATGTCCCAACTAAACAGCCCCGATTTTGAGTATAATGTATTAACCTGCACCATTAAAGGTACAGTTTAACCCTGAGGGCCCTTTTACATTGTAGAGGCGCATTAACACATGTGCAGTATGTTAACATGCTGAAATACTCCACCACAAATACTCTAGGCAGGGCAAAAAAATAATCAAAGCTTTAGAATTATCACCCAAATTCCTCTAAATGATGCATTAAGATAAAAAAAGCCTTCTGTGTGTTTGTGTCGGCCTCCTCAGCACCCCCTAATACTTACCTGAGCCCCATCTCTGTCCAGCAATGTCCATGAGTCTCTCGGTCATCCAGGACTTTCCCTCTTGATTTGCTGAGACACAGCAGCGGCACCATTGGCTCCCTTGGCTGTCAATTAATATGAGTTGGCCAATCAGGAGAGAGGGAAGGGGGCAAATGGCAGCTCTGTGTCTGAATGGACACAAGGAGCTGCAGCTCCGCTCTGTAATTTTTTTTTTTCTTAATTTTTTCTCCTTCACTAATGTGCACTGATGAGGCTGCACTAATGGACACTGATAAGGCGGCGCTAATGAGGTGACACTGATGAGGAGGCCTTAATATGCGGCACTGATAGGTGGCACTTATATTCAGCACTGATGAGCACTGAAAGGTGATGTGCAATGATAGGTGGCATGGGTAGGCGGCACTTTAAGGCAGCACTGACTGGCATTAATGATAGGCACAGATTGGCATCACCGCTGGGCACTTTTGGGACTAAACAGATAATCAGTGCCCTAGATATCTGTACAGGTCTCCCCTGTGAGGGGATGCCACTGATTGGCTTGCCTTACCCAGACTCTGTCAGTGTGAGCTAAAGAGAGCCGATAAACGTAATTTTAGTGTTCAGATGTGTATGTTGGACACAGCCGATCACATGGGTAAAGAGCAACATTATTAGCTTTTTACCAAGATCGGGGGTTGTACTGTGTCCCAGGAACACGATTCGACCCCCCCCCCCCCCGTGATCGCCGTGTGGTGCACTCCCACAAGAGCGGAGAGACTGGGGTGATGTCATATGCCATCCCAGAATGAGAGGGGATCCTTGGCCAGTAGTCTCCATAAAGGCTTGGCTTGGCCTGGCCAGTTGACTCTATTAAGGCTTGGCTTGGCCTGGCCTGTTGTCTCCATAAAGGCTTGGCCAGGAGTCTCCATAAAGGCTTGGCTTGGCCAGGAGTCTCCATAAAGGCTTGGCTTGGCCAGGAGTCTCCATAAAGGCTTGGCTTGGCCAGTAGTCTCCATAAAGGCTTGGCTTGGCCAGTAGTCTCCATAAAGGCTTGGCTTGGCCAGTTGTCTCCATAAGGGCTTGGCTTGGCCAGTTGTCTCCATAAGGGCTTGGCTTGGCCAGTTGTCTCCATAAAAACATGGTTTTAGCACTTTGGTGTGGAGGATGTGTCCTGCACAGAGAACAACAAGAACCTGGGGAATGCCCAGGAAATAACCAAGCCTACTTACCGACCAGCTAGCAGAACAACCAATTAACCTGTCTAACAATGTGCGTTAAAAACAGGGGTTTTGTCCGCACGCATTTGCAAACGCATGCGTGAGCCACAGAGCCGCGCCAAGGCACCCCATAATTCTGTGGTCCTAACACTAACAGTGAGTGTCCTCACAATGGAGGCACATGCATTTTAATGGATAGATAGGGGCAGGTGGACTGAAGGGGAGCCACCCCTCCTTAAAGGTACAGAAGCACACCAAGCACCCAGCACAATGGCTGCAAAGGTGTTGGTGCACTGCTGGACCAATATAAACACCACAGGTGTCCTGCACAGAGCCCTGACCTTAACCTTAATGAACCAATTTGGGATGAATTGGAACACAGATTGTGAGCCAGGTCTTCTCATCCAACACCAGTACCTGATCTCACAAATTGTCACACATTTCCACAGACGCATTCCAATTTTGTGGACTTTTTAGAACTACAGGGGGACTCCAATCAATAGATATCTGGGGAGGGGTGGGGTAACTTTACAGTAATAGCCATAAAAAAGGGAACTCAATACAAATGACAATATGGGGAGGGGACAACTCCATATTAAAGCCCATGGGGGGGGGGGGAAACTCCATATTAATGGCTATGGGGGAAGAAGGACAACAACATGAGGACAACATGAGGACCAATGCCAGTGGGGGGGACACTTATTAATGGACATGGGGGGGGGGACTGTATATTAATGGCCATGGTTTTACAATTGGATGTCCAGCAAGCTCATATACTGTAGGTGTATTGGTCAGGGGTGCACAAACCTTTGGCCGTATAGTGTAATCCTGAAGGAATAGATTGTTTTGTGATGGCTCTGTATAGATGGATGCATATGTTTAATATGCAAAGATGAAAACTACACCCAGCATAACAGGATTTCAGAGTAATCTTAATTGTTCTGCGTTTTTTTGTCCTAATCCTAAATGCTGATTCAGATCACCTGAGACTCTTCGTATGAAACTGTTTTTAGCTCAGGAAAACCCCAAACTGCTGACAATTTGCCGACCATGTTTTAAAGAAGACTACAGTAATTAAAGTGATTCAAAAGGAATATTTTTTATAATTTGTATTCAATAATTAACATGTTCTACTCACAAACATTGCACAGAGCAGCCTTGATCCAATTCTTTTTGGTTTTAGGTCCCCCGCTGAATGTCCTGGCTCCTCCCTTGTGACGAGTGTCTTGCTATGTGGATCCTCGAAGCAGGCTCACTCCCAAGCCACACTCCTGTGAATAGACAATGTCCATTCACACACACACAGTGTGGCTCAGACCTGCCCCTGCTCTCTCCTCATTAGCTAACTGGTTGTAATTGACACCAGCGGGAGCTAATGGCTCCCACTGCTGTGTGAGCCAATGGGGGGGAAGAGAGACCAGGGAGAGCCTCTGCTCTCATGTACATCTCTAGATCGAGATAGGGCTTAAGTAAAAAAAAGAGGGGCTAGGGGGAGCTGTACCCAGAAGGTTTTTTACCCTAATGTGTAGAATTAATTGGGGTAAAAAAAAAAACGGTCTTGGGTAGACCAGAACTTTTAAGGTGTTGTAAGGTTTTACAAACATGTTGTTATACTTGCCTCCAGTGTGCAGTTCATTTTGCACAGAGTGGTCCGATCCTCATCTTGTGGGGACCCTTGGCGGCTGTCTCGGCTCCTCCCCGCAAGAGCTAACCCCTTTCGTGGGAAACGCTCTACCAAGGGGGTTAGCTTGCGGGCGCGCTCCCGACTGTATTATTCGCCCCCCCCTGGCACGCCGCGTCATTGGATGGGATTGACAGCAGTGCAAGCCAATGGCTCCGCTGTTATCAATCTATCCAATTAACGTCCAGACTCTGTGGAAAGGAGGACTCCCTTTGGAACAGAGGTTGATGTGATTGGTTCAGTGTTCTTTGTACAGCCCTGCAGTATATGTTAGAGCTATATAAATGTATAAAAATAATAGGGAGTGACTGTAGGGGCCACATACTGCAGTGCTGCACAGGTAACACCGAGCCAGTCACAAAGGTTCTCTAATGCAGAGACTGATGTGACTGCCTCGGTGTTCCCTGTGCAGCACTGCGGTATATGTCAGAGCTATATAATTGTAAAATAATAATAGTTTGTGACTGTTGTGGGATATTGGAGTGTAAGCTCCTCTGATGTGCCTGGCTCAGTGTTCTCTGTACAGAACTATGGTATATGTCAGAGCTATATGAATGCATCATAATGGGTGACTTTGCAGTTCAGTTTTGGGCCCCAGTTCTCAAATAGGATGTCGGGGGAACTGGAGAAAGTGCAGAGAAGGGCAACCAAACTGATAAGAGGCATGGAGGAACTTGGCTATGACTCTGACACCCCCCTAGCCCACCTGCCTGCCACCAGCCGTGCCTGGCTGTCTTCCTGTTCCCAGTCCTCCTGACTGACATGCGTACATTAGAGGGTAAGCTCCTCTGGTGCAGAGACCGTGAGGCCTACAACAGCCAAAATCAATGACCTCTGCAACTTGATCACAATGACAGAGCTGTCCTTGTCTGTCCTGTCGAATGTCACTGAGCCCAGGTGTCACATGGAATTTAGGGCACTCAGGCCCGAGTGTCAGTAGTGATGTCTCTAAGACACTAGAATGCTCTCCATTGACACAACCGATTATGACATGCTCCATGCACCTGTGCGCTCAGGACATGGGAGCACGCTTCGTCTTAAGTGCTTTATAATGCCTCTCGCTGAAAATCCTAATAATTTATGAATTCTGAAATGGCCTTCTCTTTTCTCTTACAGGAGTGATGCCATCAAGAGGATTTTACAAGACGTTGTAGCTTGTGGGGTTTTTTCATCCCGTGGAGAGCTGCAGGAAAAAATGGTAAGAAGAACAAATTGCCAGATAAGTCTGTTGAAATCTGCTGGCGGGGTGCCACTTAATTATCTTAAAGGGGAATGATTATGTATTTTCAGTAAGTATTAGTTTTGTTCTGTTCATGTCAAACTGAGCTGGAAATTATTATAAAACCTCTTAATATTATTATACACTTGCTGTGCCATATATTTACAATGGTAAATTGAATACAGGTTTGTCAGAGCACCCTCTAATGGCAGTTTATATTAGTAATTTCTGAGGGAGATCTTGTTGAACAGTGGCAGGACTGGTCCACCCAAAGTAGATATTTAGGCCCGGATTCACAGACATCGGCGCATATTTATGCATATTTTTGTCGGTGTACCCCATACCATATGCAGTAATATTTTCTTTCTGCTAAAGTTCAGAGTATATTGGGAGAGCAGAGTATTTCAGGAGAGGAGATTTAGAGGAAGAAAAGTCCCCCAGCAGAGAAGAGTATGTAGCACCCTCTAGTGTGTGGTATTGGAAGTGAAAGTAGGCAAATTATAGATGCTGAACAGGAGTCACTGAATCTGGGTTATTTGAGGCCAGGGCTGGATGACTACTCCTGGCAGCTCTCTGGTGCCTCCCCCTGTTTCTAGAATGTTGGAGAACATTCTAGAAAATAGTGGACGGAGGCTAGGAGGGGTTGCCTAAAACTTTAGAGGACTTTGGGGTCCTAGCAGGGAGCTAAAGAAGCCCTTAATTAGACATGAGGCAGGGGAGTCGGGTGGAAGATGGAGAAGCAGTGCTGAGGGAGGCTGTTGGTTGCCCCCACCGGGGGGGGGGTTACCTTGGGCTGGAGAATGGAAGGCTGGTCTGGAAGGAGCCCACCACAGGAGACAGTTGAAGGTATTTAAGCTGGAGAGGCAGCGGAGAGAGCAAGCAGAGACTAGCACAGTGCAGGGACAAACAAGGAGAGACTGCCAACTAAAGACGTTCTCACTTGAAGACAGTGGTGTGCCAAGTCTTCATCAAACCTTGCCCTGGAGAATGTCCATGTGCATGTCAGTCAGGAGGCCTGGGAACCGGAAGACAGCCAGGCATGGCTGGTGGCAGGCAGGTGGGCTAGCATTTTCTGCAAGCGGTGGAACTGGGATCAATGGCCACAGGGAGGTGATGTTATGCTGCTCACTCCTTAAGTGTTGCTTTGCCAAGTGACTGAGTGTCCCTGCCTGTAATGGGCTGGTGCACAACGGACAATAGATTGTCCTCTTTTGTAGACCTTCTGCTGGCTCACTCCTGAGGGAATTAACAAAGTTTGTTCATTGGGAAGGAAGAAGGGGAGTCTGTAAATGGGGAGGAAGTGTCCCTGAATCGTTGTTGTCACACTGGGCATCCCATAACCCCTAACCCTATCCAAGCCATCATGCCCTAAAAAAAACTACAAAACAAACCAAAGACTGATCTCTGTGTCTGGATGAAAGAAAATGCTGTGTGATTGGCTGTGCAGCATGGGAACCCTGACTTCAGCAACTCCTACAGGTGTAGTGCTTCCTTATGTTTCATATAGATGAAGAAGCAGAGTCCTCCCGCAGTGCAGAGTATTTCAGAAGAGGAGCATTAGGTAGAGGAAAGAGCAGAGTCCTCCAGCAGCGAAGGGTGTTTCAGGAAAGGAGAGTTCAAGAGGAAGTAAACCCCGATTGGTTTACTTCCTCTTTGCTCCCTGCAAAGTAAAAGCATAATGGGCTAGTATGCATCGCATCATGTGCCACTTACCTGCAGAAGAAGCATGCAATGTCAGCGCTGTCCCCGCTGTCTATCGCATCCATATTCAACCTCTCTTCCTTCCGGGGCTGTGGCCGGAGTCTACTAAACCGTAGAGGTAAAGGGAAAAGTGGTTGTACAGGGTGTACAACCACTTTAAGTGGGGTGCACTCTGAGAACATCTGAAGAAAAATTCAGTACAAGGACAATTTCAACATTCGATTGAGACTTTGCAAATTACATTTTTTTAAGGGAAAGACTCCAAAAATATTCCTCTTGCATGAATATTTCAGGAGAGGAGATTTAGAGGAAGAAGAGTCCTCCAGCAGTGCAGAGTTTTTCAGGAGAGGAGAGTTATGCCCTGTACACACGATCGGATATCTGATGGAATCTAATCCAATTGAAAATTTTAAAACATGTTCTATTTTTTTTTCACCAATGGGAAAACAAACCAATGGGGCCCACACACGATTGGTTTGTCTGATGAAATCGGTCCGTTTTCATCAGACAGACCAATTGTGTGTACAGGGCTTTAGAAGAAGGAGCAGAGTCCCCCCCCTTATAGGAGATGATTGTCATGGATATGCAATAATGTCTGGCAGCTTACCTGTCTCTCCATGTGTTCATTAGAGGCCAGACTCGCTTATCTGGCTGCCTTTATCATCTCTCCTCCCTGTATGGCTCCACCCAGGCCATCCCAGGAACTCTATATTAACCACTACACTGCTGGTCTGCTTTGCTAATCAATGTTGTTTGTTAGTATTGTGTTCCTGCTTGCCGTCTGCTAAGTTATATCTGTGTACCGACTTTGGCTTGTCTCCAACTACTCCTGTTTGCCTGTGACCCTGACCCTTGGCCTGTCCCTTGGTTATCCCTGTCTGCTTGTTCCCCTGACCTCGGCTTACCCTTCACTTACCCTTCACTATCTCTTGTGTCCTATGAAGAGTGACCTTGGGGACTCCCGGGGCCGCGACCTGGATCTAGTTGCAGCGAAGGCCATCCTCACCACTAGAGGCAAATGGGTGAATACCAACTGGATCTAATGCCGCCTACACGCGATCGGTCAAACCGATGAGAACGGTCTGATGGACCGGTTTCATCAGACCAAACCGATCGTGTATAGGCGCCATCGGTTATTTATCCATCGGTTAAAAAAAGCAAACTTGGTTAAAAATCCACGCATGCTCAGAATCAAGTCGACGCATGCTTGGAAGCATTGAACTTCATTTTTTTCAGCACGTCGTTGTGTTTTACGTCACCGCGTTCTGACACGATCGTTTTTTTAACCGATGGTGTGTAGGCACGACTCACCATCAGTCAGCTTCATCGGTTAACCGATGGAAAAATCCATCAGACCGTTCTCATCGGTTTGACCGATCGTGTGTACAGGGCTTTAGACTCCGCGCCCTGGGGAATCTTGGGCTCAAGCTTCCTATAGGATTCCTGTTTGTGCTCCAGCGAACCGCTCTTCCAGACCCACTGTGTGTTCCATCTGCAGCAGTCTGCTATAGGGTTCACTACCTTGTGGTGCACCCATGCCACCAACGGGGTGCACTTTTCATCTGACCACAGGTGACCTGACAATGATTTTGTATGAGGGAGGAGGTAATTATAACAAGCTTGTATTTTCAGCTTTTCAACATTATTGTACACAATGCATGCAGAATTGTCTTCAGCATCCCCCGTTACTTTCACCTCTTCAGGGCATTGAACATCTCAGCGGGGTTGTAGCAAGGCTTGTAAACTTGCTGAAAATTGATCGTTCAGGGTGTAAAGGAAATTTCTCTAACAAGTAACATGCAGAGCACATGAACCGGCCTCCGAAATCCTCTACTCTGGCGGCAGACTCTAGCTGGCGGCGTTCACTAGCTCCACTTTTTTACACATCTCTGGCATGTCAAGATTGAAAGTTGCTCAAGTGAAAATGCCCTCTGCGGGCAAATGAGCCCAATGCGTTGAATCGATGACAACAGAAAAAAGCCAGCCTGGAGGGAGGAATTCAGAGCACAGTTTGTCTTTAGTTGGAGGAATAGTAAAAAAAATAAAAACATATATTTTTCTGCAGTAAGATACTCGGCATGACCGGATTGTAGATGCTGAGATGCCATCAAGCAAAAGAATCCCCAGCGCCTTCCATTAAGATCTCAGTGACTGTATGCCTCTTGGTATTCCCATTTAGGCTACAGATGATTGCTGCCGAAAAATTGTGGAGTATGAGAGGTGTTCAGATCCTCAACTTACACAAAACCTAAAGACCAACTCCAAACACTAATGGCTAAATACAAATCCACCCTCCCCCCCCATGTATGAAGCTCTGCAGACAAGAGCAATGTTTTACATATTTACATATTCCTCTGTAGTATTGTCATTACTTAAGATATCACATTTTAAATTTACATTTTAAATTACATATTTTAATTTTTGTGCTTTTTTTTTTTTTTTTTTTTTTTTTTTTTAATGCAACACTAAAAAAGGTAATACATTTTTTTTTTTAAACGTAATGGTTAGAAAATGAAAATAGTTAAGAGGAGAAGGAGAAGGCGTTAATTGGGTATGATTAAGGAAAACTAAGGGTTAATGAGAGGCTAAGGAGGAACAAATAAAAGATTAAAAAAAGCAACAAGTAAAAAAATAAATAACTGACAACATATGCAGAGGGAAGCTACTCTTTGCAGATAAATGAAAGAGTAGATACAAAAGTAACATTGTTTGAATTTCTCAATTTGACCTCCCAATCTGATCAATGTTTATAAACAAGGTAACCTTCAATCTCTCCATCTGCACTACGTTTATCAATAAAACAATTTTGTATCTCCTGTCTGTACAATGCTTATAAACAATATCATTTTGTATCACTCTCTATTCCCTCTCTGTACAATGTTTATAAACAATGTTACTTTGTATCTTTCTCCCATTTAAACAATTGTTATAAACAAAGGGCCAGATTCACGAACACTTGCGCTGGAGTATTTGGATATGCGCCGCGTAACTGTGATGATGCGCCGTCGTTTCTATGTGCCCGTACCCACCAAACTAGATGCGCCCAATGACGGGTCATTTGCGACCGGCGGAACGTTCCGACGCCAGAGTATCGTCGGCGCTTAATTTCGCTGGGCACATCAGTCGCGCCTATTGATTTCCCCTCCAAATATGCAAATGAGGGATTTTTCCCAATTCACGAACGGATTAACACCATACGCTGGCTACATGCGCCACGCGTATCTCGTCCGTCCGGCGCAAAGTTATTTCTACAAAAGGCTGCTTTATCTTTACTCCAGACGGTCAGAGGTCAGCAGGAGAGCAGCTACAGCAGTGTTACCGACGATAGGAGCTAGCTGAGCACCCCCACTTGCAGGACAACACCTCTGTCCATGCTTGTCTGTCAAATTTTACAGCCATGGAGGAAGACATCATAGGTCTCCATAGCCGAGATGACGGCTGACAGCTCCTGGTGAGGTTGCTTTCAAGAAAATAGAATATCCCTATGGTAAGCATTAAAAGGTTTAAAGTGGTTGTAAAGCCTCAAGGTTTTTCACCTTAAAGCGGAATTCCACCCGCAATTTTTTTTTTTTTTTAAAGTCAGCAACTACTAACAGTGTAGCTGCTGACTTTTAATAAGGACACTTACCTGTCCTACTCGTCCACGCTGATGGCCCCCCCAAAGCTGATCCCTCGATCGGTGCAGGTCCCGCGCCGCCATTCACACTAAGAGAATCAGGCAGTAAAGCCTTACGGCTTTACTGCCAGTTTCCTACTGCGCATGCGCGAGTCTCGGGCCGACTTGTGAATGGGCGGCTGCTCTCTGGGATTACACACAGTTCCCAGAAAGCAGCGTGTCCTATTCACTAGAAGATAAAGAAGAAGATAGACCACAGTTACAGAAGAGGCAGATTACGGACTTCTGCATAGCAACAGGTAATTCGGGTAAGTGTAAAAAAAAAAAACTTTTTTTTTTAGCATTTTTTGGCTAAAATTGTTTTGTTTTTCTTTGTGGAACTCCATTTTAATGCATTCTATGCATTAAGGTGAAAAAACTTCTGTGCTTCAGCCCCCCCAGACCCTTTCCTCCTTCTTCTTCGTCTTTCTTTTTTCTTACCTGAACCTGAGCATTCCAGCGATGTACGCCCCAGCCGCTGTCTCTTTCCTGATTGGACATATTGATCGCAGGAGCCATTGACTCCCGCTGCTGTCAGTGACACGGGAGCAGGGGGGGGGCAGGCTGTCTGTGTCAATGAACACAGCAGCGGAACTCTGGAGCGTGCCCGCACCGGTGCCCCCAAGCAAAGCATCTTTCCCTGGAGGCACCCGATGAAGAGGAGGGGCCAAGAGTGCGGGTGGGGCACCCTAGAAGAAGAGTATAGACAGGTTTATTTTTATTTCTAATACAAGGGTTTACAACCCCTTTAATGAGAGCACCAGACTATTTATTCATTCCAAAAGATACAAAACAAAGTATTATTAATATTAGCTCACAACCAGGTGTGTAAAACAGTTAAGCTTGTGTGGCCTGTGGGACCCTCCCTTCCTCAGGGTTAGAATGTTCATGCCACATTAACTAGTTGTCCAATCACTGTTTTGAACTATTGTCATCTTGTCTACATCTTCAAATAAGTAAACAAAATTTGGTACATTTTTTTTTTCTTAATTTTAAGTTTTTATGCAGTTCCTAAAAGAAGAAACCAGATTAAGGATCTTTATTTTCAATAATGTGACAATTATTTTCAGCTAAGTCAATGAAATTTAACAAGTACAATCGTGTATATATACAGGGTAATAAAAAAAGGCAGTTTTGCCGTGTTTAAGCTTGTGAATTGAGCCTATAATCTAGTAATTATAATTCAAATTTGAATCATCATGACATCTCTTGTCTTGGAGCTGTTGGCTCCCATTTACTCTGCACACAGATTTCTGCCTGCCATACCTGGGACACCTCGTACCGCCGTGCACAGAGTGACCTCTGTGACTGGAAAGCTGAATAATAACAGAGCTTAATTGCGCTGATTGCTGCTTAATGAGCCTCAGCTTTAGGCCTAATAAACGACTTAACAGATCTCATATGGTAATGGCAGAGGTCAGGCCGTGACGGGAATTATTCTGACACATCCAAGGATTTTTCTACAAACAGAGCTGATGTAACTGAATAGGAAACACTTCTCAGTCTACACCTAATCCAGATCTCAATTAAGCACCTTTGTGAAAAATGGCAAATCATTTGTTAAAGGGAATGACACCATGTGATGAAACAGAGTATTTGTGTTCATTATAATGATCTTTAAAGTTTTGTGTCCTGGTCCTTGGAGGTAATATGTGATTTTTAGCCTTGTTGGTTTTAAATACCTTTTGGTTTAAAATTAGCTAAGTCCATTCCAGGTGTATCACAGCAAAAGGTGTGCCAAGCCGTACAGCTTATCTTTTGGAAAGCAGTCAGAGCCTGAGTGTAAAGGTCTGTCCCCTGCCAGCATGGTGCAGAGAAGGACCCTTGCTCTTTTTGTGGACCTCTCTTCTTACCACCAACGTAAGGAGCATTCTTCCCAATGGCCCCCAATTTAAGGAGAATTCTTCTTTCTAACCACTAAGGAGCTTTTTACCCACTGACCACTCATGTAAGGGGCTTTCTTCCCGTTTACCCCCAATTGAAGGAGCATTCTTCCCATTGACTACTAACGTAAGGGGACATTCTTTCCACGGCCACCAATGTAGAGGGCATTCTTCCCACTGGTCACCAAGGTAATGGACATTCTTTCCACTAACCACCAATGGAAGTAGCATTCTTCCCATCGGGGACATTCTTCCCACTGACCAATGTAAGGGAAAATTTTCACATGGACCACCAATGAAAGGGAATTCTTCCAATAAATACCAATGTAAAGGCCCGTACACATGATTAGATATTCCGACAACAATTGTCCGATGAACCATCGGACAATTTTTGTTGGAATTTCCGATAACAAATGTTGGCTGTGCATGCTCTCAAATTGTCCCACAACACATGTGTTTTGTCAGATTATCAGATCGTGTGTACGAACACGCATTATCCGAACCAATGCTAACCCTCAGACAACATTGGCAGAAGTTGCCCAAAGGGTGGCGGTTAAGAGCTGAAAAACCACATAGTTTTGTGAATGTTGACTGAAAAAGTTCTGCCGTCTGTATGCAGAACAAGTTCACGTCTAAACGCCCTTTGGACAAAAATCCACATATTTGTCCGATGGAAGTCCGATCGTGTGTACGGGGCTTAAGAAGCCTTCCTTTTATTGACCACAAATATAAAGGGCATTCTTCCCATTGCTTCCCCCCCCCCCCCCATTGAAGGAGCATTCTTTTCATTGATCACCAATTAAAGAAGCATTTTTCTCACTGACCATGGATGGCGGGACATTCGCCCCACTGAGCAGCAATGTAAGGTGCCTTCCTTCTACTGACCACCAATGTAAAAGGCATTCTTCCCATTGGCCCCCAAGTGAAGGAACATTCTTCCAGTTGACCACCAATTTGGAGGACATTCTTCCTGGCCACCAAGGTAATAGACATTTTTTCCACTAACCACAAATAGAAAGGGCATTCTTTCCACTGGGGACATTCTTCCATCTGATCACTAAAGTAAGGAACATTCTTCCTACTGACCACTAATGTAAGGAGCAATCTTCTCATTCACCCTGATAAATGTATTTAAGATGGAGTTCCCTGAGATCTGAAAATCTTTTCAAAGGTTCCTCTAGAGCACTGGTTCTCAACCTTCCTAGTGCCGTGACCCCTTTGATAAAAAGTTGTGGGTACCCCTAAAAGTAAAATTATTTTCGTAGCGGGGGTTGTCAGCACCCAAGGCAAGACAAGTAATTTGCGCCCCTAACCCACGGACATTTAGCGCTCCCTGAGTCCCTTCCACTTTTACAGTATAAAAAAAACCTTCCAGTACATTTTAGGATGTACCACTTTTTTTCTCTTTGTTCTCCTTACTTTAAATTTTATCTATCTCTCTATCCAAATTTCTTATTTTTTCTTCCCATCCCTCTCTCTAGCCATTTTTCTTGTTCTTTCTCTTATTTTTTCTCTTCCTTTTTTCTTTGTTCCTCCCCTCCTTCCTCTCCCTTACCCTTCTCTTACTTCTTGGTGGGGGAATGGGATGAGTGGCAATGCTGGCAGGGAGTTCGGATGAGTGGCAATGCTGGGGGGAGTTCTGATCAGCCAACTTGGGTGCTCTTGATCAATGTGATCTGTAGTGGGGACTTTTAATGGTAACTGTAATCACAGGGAGTGTTACTCACTGTGTCTCCGACTTCACTGTACCTCCGACTTTGTGGTGTCTCGTAGCAGTGACACCTATGCCGAAATCAAGAGATAGGGTCTCCTCCAGCCCCTCCCACTTCACATTTCTCACCAGTCAGCTGACCTCTAGTCTATGCCCCCCCAGTAATGCTGTGAATTGAATGGGCAGCTGCAAAGAGGCTGAGTGGGTGGCCACGGGCTCCATGGACAGCCCTGCTGGGCGGCTTCAAGAAGGCTGGGCTTCAGGAACAGTCCAGGATTCTGTGACCCCTGGCAAATGATCATTCAACCCCCAGGTTGATAACCACTGCTCTAGAGCTAAAAAGGTTTACAAAAGTAGGGTGAAGGGGTTTGGGGGTACCTGTGTGGGTATAATGAGTGGTTCATCCTCCTCACATTCTTTGGAATTGAAGAAGTGGTTTGAAGGAGCTACAATAAACGAAAACCTTCACAGACTTAAGGGGTTGTAAAGGAAAACATTTTGTTCCCTAAATAGCTTCCTTTACCTTAGTGCAGTCCTCTTCACTTACCTCATCCTTCCATTTTGCTTTTAAATGTCCTTATTTCTTCTGAGAAATCCTCACTTCCTAGTCTTCTGTCTGTAACTTCACACAGCAATGGAAGGCTTTCTCCCTTTTGAGGGGGCGAGCAGGAGTGTCAGGATGTCCACTAACATACAGCTCTTTTCTATATCTGCAAAGTAGAGCGTGTCCTGACCCTTTTGCTCACCCCTTCTCCCTCCCTCAGGACATTTAATAGCAAAATGGAAGGATGAGGTAAGTGAAGGAGGACTGCACTAAGGTAAAGGAAGCTATTTAGGGAAAAAAAACTATTTACCTTTACAACCCCTTTAAAATAAGAGTTTTGTCTGGATCTGTGCTTGGAGCTGCCTTGGTAAATAGCACAAATTAATATATGAATCTGTTCCATCAACAAGGGATTCTTCCATCTCCCGGTTGGATTTGGTTCCTCGCGAGCAATGCAAATATCAGCAGAAGGAGGAAAAAAGCCCCTTTTGTGAACAAAAAAAAACGACAGGAAAATTGTGTATGCATCTCAGAGTGCACCACAGATAAGATTTCCATCCTCCTCCACCTTCCGATCAGATGAAACGCCAGCACATCAGAATTTTAAGAGATTGATTTACCGCGTCCTCCTAATTTACTAAATTGTTTGTGAATGTAAACCTAAAGGAGTCTGGCAAAGGCGCAACACTGGAGCATGCTGGGAAATCCGGTGAAATTGTTAGCAGAGAAAGCAGGGAGATAAAAGAACGAGGGGCGGCAGGCGGGTCCTCATGGAAATAAGAGATTTTATAAGTGGCAGATAATGGGAAGCTGCAAAGCGCCAGCTCACAGGGACTCGGAATTCGCTGGATCAGAAGTGAAATCTTTGGAGTAGATGCACGCCCAATCACGGAAACGCCAGAGATGCTTCATCTTTGTTAATGTCATTTTCTGTTGGAGAATTCCCCTAACTTCCTGTCTGTTATAACATTTCCAGGAGGACAAGTGAAGGGAAGTGACAGTCTCAGATAGCAGTACAATCCAACAGGGATTCTAACCCCTTTTCCCACTCCATCTATAATGAAAAACAAAGTTTTGCTTGAGATGCACTTACTCCTTTTATTATCAGTCTATTTTTCAGTTTTCAGCACTGTGATAGTTTGACTGACAATTACTCAGATATGCAAAACTGTATCCAAATAAATATTATCTTTTTATAAAACCGTTAAAGCTTTCTTCCAGTGGTATTTAACTCAGGGCTGTTGTCAGAAATAATGGCCACTGCCCCCATTTTCATTTCTTTTAACAGCCCTGTGGTAGTTTTTTTTGGGGGGGGGGATTTACTATGGTTCTGCTATGAATGAACACGGCACTGATCAGTACCAATTGCTCACTGTGTTCATTTAGGAAAGTAGGGGGTAAACATGACAGGGATCGGGAGGAGGACACAGGGGGGATCAGAGGAAGGCGACTGAGAACAGAAGAAGGAGTGATACAAGCAGTGGGTGGGGGCATTTCCTGAAACAAATCCCTCTGGGGCTCCCCTTGCAGCAGCTGACAGCCAACAGGAGGGTGAGGAGGAGAAGCCAGATGTGCTGCAGGGAGGGAACAAAGTTGCCCAGTCCCCATGTACAGAAGGGCCGTTGCTCTGTGGCACTGATTTTACCCACTGTTTTTTTTTTTTTTACTATATAAAGGAAACCATTACTTTTTGCTCATCACCAGCAGCCACATGGTACAGAGCCACTCAGATTGGCTCTGTACACTGTATCTTTGAACTGAGATGGCCAATGACAGGTGCACTGACCACAAGTGATTTCTGAAGTGCAGTTTATAAATGGCACTCCAGATATTTGATGTCCACCTTTTTCAGCAGTAAAGAGGTGGATGCTATGTGTCTTACAAAAGACTGTTAAGCAGGGTATGCGCATATCGAAATAAGGTAAGACTGTGCTAAGTATCTGATTTTAAAGGTCAGCAGTTAAGGTATTTGTAGCTGCTGACTTATCACTGAAATTTAAGAAAGAATTGCAGTGCTTGGTAACGTGCGTTCCCACCACAGACCAACGTACACATACTAACACGCAGTGGTGTGATTGAGCCCCTTACATTTAGATTATTTAAAGGCTTTAGTGTTTGGGTTTACATCTACTAATAAAGGGGTTCTAAAGTCCAGCATTTTTTTACCCTAATGCGTTTCTTGCTTTATATAAAAAAAAATCCCCACTAAGCCCCCCTAATGTTCACCTACGTCCTGTCAACAATCCAGTGCTGTCCCGCTTGCAGCACCGCCCCTACACTTCCTGGTCATACAGGAGACTCAGGCAGCAGCGGGAGTTGTAGGCTCCTGTTGCTGTCAGTCGAATCCTATCAGGAGGGAGTGGGGGCGGGCCAAGCTGCACTGTACATCTATGGACACGCACAGCCTGGTTCAGGAGCACGTCTGCACAAGTGCCCACTCAGCACATGGTTTGCTACAGGGCAGAGGCGGCTCTAGGCTTTGTAAGGCCTTAGGCAATACTTGACATGAGGCCCCACTCACGACCAATAAGGGGGAAAAAAAGAATTAAAGCGCTTAAAAAAAAAATAACAGCCTTTTTACAGAGACCTCTCTGCCCCGTCCCAGTCCGCCCCTATCTCCTGGCGGGTTCAGCAGCAGCCGGCAGCTCCACCACTAAAATGTGTCTGCAGCAGGCAGCGCTCTATATAAACGACAGTAATCCTTTACCAGCCTGACCCACTCAACCTGCCAGTTTGTAGACACTGACCGGGGACATTCCCTCCCATTCTATCACATACTTCAGGCAAATTAGGTGGCCGCGAGGCCTTTGAAAGTGTGAGGCCTTAGGCGACCGCCTTCTTTGCCTAATTAGAGAGCCGCCTCTGCTACAGGGCACTCGCAAGAAAGAGTGGACAGCGCTGGAGGTGGACTCCAGAAAAGGACCACTCTGCAATACCATTACACAGAGCAGGTAAGTTTAACATCCTTTTAATAAAAATGGTTTAGGCAGGCACATTTATATTAATAGAGTGATGTTAACCGACTGCCTCTAATATATTAAGTCTGGGCGTCTAGGCTTCAATGAACTCATGGCCCATGAGCGGGTTAAACCAAGATCAAATTTGTTTTATTTATTTTTTTATAAAATGTTCAGATATGAAGGAGGAGAGCTGGTGACCCAGAAGCACAATTGTGATTCAGGGAAGGTATAAGCCTCTAGACCCTTAACGAGCTCCCGGGTGCCAGCGACGGATCCTTGAAACGCTCTTTGATCACAACGCCTTTTTCAAACTCCTGAAGCGCACAGGGCGAGGGCGCCGTCTGCAGAGGTCTGATAAGTCAGCCGATGTGTCGGGCTCTGCGACTTTATGCAAACACCTCCACTGCCAGCCTGCCATCTAAGTCCTGTACACCTTTGAGCACCCCTATAAATGAGGGCCATCTCCCTTCTTCACACACACACCTGAACACACACACATTGCTTTGAATTGACTGCATTTGATTTGAAAGGAAAACTTCAGGTTGAGCGCTCAAACACAACCTATAATGCATAAGGCTACATTCACATTTTAGCACTTCATGAACGTGCGCAAAATCAGGGAAATTTCATGCTCCTTTACAAAATGGGTGAAAAACATCTGTCACGCTTGGATTGCAATTTATTGATAATATTAATAACGCACCAAATCACAGCCAAAAAGATGCGTGTTTGTCACGCAAAAAACATGCTTATAAACGTAAACTTGTGGTTGAAAAAATGGGCTGCCCTTTGCATATGTACATGTAAACCCCTAGTGCAGGGGTCTCCAAAATTTTAAAGCAAAGGGCCAGTTTACTGTCCTTTAAGCTTTTGGGGGGCAGACTGTGGCCAGTGGGAGCAGAAAATGGCCCAACATCAGTGCTTCATCATTGGTTTTAATGAGAGTAATAGTCCCCTTTTGTTAGCATCAATGGAAGAATTTTATGGCGTTAGTAGGGGGAATAGTGTCCCAAGGGCCAGATAACTGCAGGCAAAGGGCCACATCCGGTCCCCGGGCCGCAGTTTGTAGACCACTGTACTGGTGGATGACATTTAATTTGCTTGGCATGTCAAAAATAATTGCTATATTTCTAATAAGTGCTTTTTTTTTTTTTTTTTGCATACCACTGCTGCGGATCGCCTATCTCCTGTACCTCTTTTTAGCCACTTTTTTGCTTCTGGCCATGTCTGCGTGGCATTTCTTAGGCTGGGTTTCCTGATGGCGACAACAGCGGACATGTCTGCGTAATGTGGGTTAAAACAGCCACTTGTGGTCCCCATCAGAAGCCCATGTGATAGGGTGACAATGCAGGAGCACATGGAAATGCACTTGCCATATACAGTTGATCCCCCCCCCCCCAGGCCTACTGCTAGGGTGGTCAAGCACCCCTTGTAATCACCGGTCCACTGTGCAATCTCAGTAGCTCCAGGCCAAGGGAGGAAACAAAAAAACATACTGTAGTAAACTTTAATAAAATTGCTCAAATCCACAAAAAAATATTGTACTCGCAGGTTCTAGTTCCCTCCTGGCACCTTGATCACTTGCTGACTCTGTTTCCTAGGAGCGTCGCTGTTCCGATCTGACCTGGAGCGAGCATGCATTCTAACTGGCAGAAGTTGTCACCAGAAGTCCCCGCCCCTATACGTTTTGTCACTTCTTGGACGCATCCTGATGACTTCCAGGAACTGACAAAATGCATAGGGGTGGGGACTTCTGGTGTTGCAACTTCCGCTAGTTGGAAATCACACTGGCTCCAGATCAGAGAAGCAGCACTCTTAGGAAACCGAGTCGGCTAAAAGGCCCTTCATGGCTGGATCACCAGGGATTTTTTTAATGAAAGCTGCAGATTTACAAATGACCCTTGAAAGCTTATACATTTTTTTTTTTTTTTTGTGATTTGGGTTTACATCTACCAGTACTTGAATTTCTTTTTCTTTTCTTTTTCCTAATTTTGCTCTAGCTCTAGCCTCTTTATGGCAGGTAAAGTGTTTGGCCAGTTTCAGTCCATTGCTGGTGAGCAATACACAATCCAGTACAGAATCCTGGCCCTGCACTGTATCATCTGCAGATATGATGATGAATGTTTTTCCATTGCTGTCCAATAGTCGGCTCCAGAGGAGATTTCGCACTTGGCTGAGATCCTCATCGCGAGGCCCCCTGTTAGACGCTCCATCTGGAATGCCTTGTTTTTCCTTGGCTGCCGCTACAGCGAAGGGGGGGAACGCCGGCCTACAACACTGGCTCTCGTTTCGCCCACCATTGCGAGCAGCTGTGCGCTACTGGGAAGACTATCTGCATACAGATTTTGGTCTGTGGGCCGTGCAAAATGGATAAATATTGATAATGGTTCCGCCGCGGTTTTCACAGGAGATTTTACCTTTCCCGCTCGGATGATAGTAATTAAATGCCCCGGCATACAGGCAGGCAGCTGTGAGCGAGGGGTTAACACGCTGGGCTCAGCTGGGGCAGCGAAAGTATCTCAGCACACATTAGAATAAATAAATTGCACTAATTGCTGTCATTAGTAACGTGCCCTAGGTCGCTCCTTGATTCGTGGCTGGTGTAAGCTGTGGTGCTGCACACCCAGTGAGAAATCTCTGCAGGAAATTCTCAATCTTTACACAACGTAGCAGAGCAAAGCCTTCTCGGAAGAGAATGGTACTCGCATATTTTTATTTCCATCACACGTCCCAAAAATTGGAGGATTATTCTGTATTTCAGGACTGTGGGTGGAGCTATGCAAATCATTCCTTTTATACCTTATTAGCTGAATGCACATCCAGAAACGCTGGTGTATAGTACAAATATTACCCAATATTATAGAGCCATTTATTCGAAACTGCATACAGGTGATTCAGGTTTGCCATCATCTGTACAGTGAACGTCTATCATGGCTTCTATGCTACGGAGTATGGCTTGGGGCTGGACTGTATAACCATACAGACAGGGCCAAGACCAGAGAGGGGGCAGGAGGGGAAGCCGCCCTGGGCACAGCACTGTTACACAAGGGAAAGGGGCATTGCTCAGCAAGCATCATCCTGCATGCATTCTGCAGATTGGTGGTGAGCACATAGTAAACCTTCTTCTCCCTCCTACCTGGCTATGGCTTTCACACCACGCTTCATCATGGCCACTCTCTACCCAACCGCCAACAGGAAAAACATCATGCTTGGGAAACCACCCAAACATCCCAGCTGCTAGAAAGCAAGCATATGTCTACACATTTACAGTGCACCCTTCATGCCAGCAATGGGTAGCCAGCATCACACTGTGGGGATGTTTTTCAGCAACATGAACTGGGAGACTAGTCAGGATCGAGGGAAAAATCAATGCATGAATGCAGCAATGTAAAGAGACGTCCTTGATGTCCTGCTCCAGGACACTCTGGACCTCAGATCTTTCAACAGGGACAACGACCCTAAGCACAAGATAACACAGGAGTGGCTACGGGACAACTCTGTGAATGTCCTTGAGTGGCCCAGCCAGAGCCCAGACTTGAACCCAATTTGAACATCTCTGAAGAGATCTGATGGAGCTTCAGAGGTCCTGCAAAGAAGAATGGGAGAAACTGTCCAAAAATAGATGTGCCAAGCTTGTAGCCTCATACTCCAAAAGGCTGGAGGCTGTAATTGGTGCCAAAGGAGCTTCAATAAAGTATTCAAGTAAAGGCTGAGAATACTTATGTACATGGGATTTTTTTCATTCTTATTTTTAATTTTTTTGGAAAATAATGAATTTAATCCATTTTGCAAACTTCTCCTCCAATCCCTGCACTGGCTCCCGATCACCCTGCAAATTAAATTCAAAATACTAACCACAACCTACAAAGCCATCCACAACTCTGCCCCAAGCTACATCACCAATCTTGTCTCTAAACATATCCCGAACCGTCCTCTCCGCTCTTCTCAAGACCTCCTACTGTCAAGTACTCTTGTCTCATCCTCTCATGCTCATCTCCAGGATTTCTCCCGGAGCCTCTCCCAACCTCTGGAACTCACTACCTCAACCTGTCCAGCTATCCCCTACTCTTGCTACCTTCAGGCGATCCCTGAAAACTCATCTCTTCAGGGAAGCCTATCACGTTTCCAACTAATTTTCCACTTCCATCAGCTCATTCCCCAGTTACAACCTTTTGTACCACCTGCCACACCCTATTAGATTGTAAGCTCTTCTGAGCAGGGCCCTCTTGTATTTTATTGTATTGTAACTGTATTGTCTCCCTTTTATATTGTAAAGCGCTGCATAAACTGTCGGCGCTATATAAATCCTGTGTAATAATAATAATAATAAGGCTGTAATATAATAAAATGTGGAATAAAGTGAAGCGCTGTAAGTACTTTCCAGATATCTATGTATATGCAGCAACTCAAAAAGGCATTACCACTAGGGGGTGGTTCCCTGCAAATTTGGAGGTGGGGTCTTGTAAGATGAACCCATAAAATGGGTATCGCAGGCAGTCCCTGCATATTTTTATGTGTAGTGTCTGGACGGGACCAGTTCACAAAATGGGAATTACTGTGGGCGGAGAGTTAGACTGCAGACCGTGGGCGGTTTTTCAACTCCTTCAAGGCACACCAACAGGATGGCTTGGCAGCCTTAGATACCACAGCCGTATGAGGGAAATTGCACCTGTTGGTGTGCCTTGCAGACCGCCCTAGGTAATGGGCACATGTAATGCTGAGACTCCATTATTGAAAGAATTGAAGTCCAATGTGTCGGGGTGCATCAGAGACAGTCAAGCTGGGGTAGAAAGGGCTAAATGATGCTGGACATTTTCCAGCTAGGTAAGGAGGTCAATTCTGTCTGACTTGCTGTAGCTTCTAATGCACTATTGGAGAAGTTCACAGTGTGTACCCCAAAGCTCAAATGCATGACTTTCTCGGCAGCCTTGGCTACACAGGGCAGTGAATGCATGGGAAGTGCTCTGTACTGAGAGGCTTCCTGTTCATTCACAAACTGAAGCATTGTAAGCCGTTTACTATGCTTCTGTTATAATTGTACACAGTGAGGGCTAGACACGTGGTAGGCATGCATTATATTCTGTAACTAAATGAATTATTGTGTCTTGCGACACTTTTATATATACAAGATCATTTTGTATATGTTCTTTTGGTTTCCTTGCCCAAATGGTACACAGTGAGTGTATTTGCTGTGTTCATTTAAAAAATGAACTATTTACCAGCCCCTTCTCCCATTCATTCATCCTAAAACATCACCCGCACCAGCTGGCGGGAGAGGAGAGGAGAGGAGTGAAGCCAGAAGCACTGCAGGGTGGGGAGGGGGGGGGGCAACAAAAACTAGGGGGCAAGGCACAGTGATTGGGGTGTGGCACAGCCCCTGTGGTCACCTATGGTGTGCAATGAAATCAGAGTAAGCAATTCAGTTAGGAATGTGTGATCAGTTGGCTGCCTGGAATGTAGTTCTAAAATAAACATTCTCACAGCGTGGCAGGCTGCTTCCTTTTAATTTCTGGACTCTAACCCCCCCCCCCCAGCGTAAATCCGGTGCCACGAGGTGAGACTGCAGAACACGGAGATAATTGGAACGTGTAATCACAGAGCTTTGTTAATTAGGCTAATGAATTACAGGGCGATTGTGGATCGATTTTCAGTAGCAACAAGGGATAATGTTAACGCAGTATCCCATTATAGATGTAATTAGTACAATCGTCATCTCGTGTGTGTTCCATGATGAGTATTCTCTGCCATAAATACAATACAGGAAATAAAGGCCGGCTCCGCTCAATTGTATTATACTTTGCACGGTGACTAGTTAAAGTTGTCCTGTTCATAGCTTTACAAATGAATGAATACATTCCTGACATGCCACAATTTTCTTTTTCTTTTTTCAATAAAAAGCCATCCTTGAACTTCAGTCAATGACTTTAACTGAGTTGATGTCATCTGTCTGCTGCAGGCAGGAGGCAGCATTTTCTCAGTCTCCCCTCTTCCAGTGATCAATCTGCTACATTGTATCTTTGTAGCAAGGTGGAAGACTACAGCATGGGATGATCTGTGTCAAACATTTGCCCAGAAAGTATATTGTTGGCTAACCTCCCACCTACTCGGCAGAGCCAGCAGCATGACACCAATTGCGCTTTTTGGCTGTCTGTAAAGAATATTCTTCCCACTGATCACCAATGTAAAGCGCATTCTTCCCACTGAGCCCCAATGTAAGGGGCATTCTTCCCACTGACCCCCAATGTAAGGAGCATTCTTCTCACTGAGCACCAATGTAAGGAGCATTCTTCCCACTGAGCACCAATGTAAGGAGCATTCTTTCCACTGATCACCAATGTAAGGAGCATTCTTCCCACTGAGCACCAATGTAAGGAGCATTCTTTCCACTGAGCACCAATGTAAGGAGCATTCTTTCCACTGAGCACCAATGTAAGGAGCATTCTTCCCGCTGATCACCAATGTAAGGAGCATTCTTCCCACTGACCACCAATGTAAGGAACATTCTTCCCACTGAGCACCAATGTAAGGAGCATTCTTCCCACTGATCACCAATGTAAGGAGCATTCTTCCCACTGACCACCAATGTAAGGAGCATTCTTCTCACTGACCCCCAATGTAAGGAGCATTCTTCCGACTGAGCACCAATGTATGGAGCATTCTTCCCACTGAGCACCAATGTATGGAGCATTCTTCCCACTGAGCACCAATGTATGGAGCATTCTTCCCACTGAGCACCAATGTAAGGAGCATTCTTCCCACTGACCACCAATGTAAGGAGCATTCTTCCGACTGAGCACCAATGTATGGAGCATTCTTCCCACTGAGCACCAATGTATGGAGCATTCTTCCCACTGAGCACCAATGTAAGGAGCATTCTTCCCACTGAGCACCAATGTAAGGAGCATTCTTCCCACTGAGCCCCAATGTAAGGAGCATTCTTCCCACTGAGCCCCAATGTAAGGAACATTGTTCCCACTGAGCCCCAATGTAAGGAGCATTGTTCCCACTGAGCCCCAATGTAAGGAGCATTGTTCCCACTGAGCCCCAATGTAAGAGACATTCTTCCCACTGACTACTCAATGTAAGGAACATTATTTCCACTAAGCCCCAATGTAAGAGGCATTTTTCTCACTGACTACCAAGGGCATTATTTTCACCGATCACCAATGTAAGGGCATTCTTCCTATTGACCACCAATGTAAGGGGCATTTTTCTCACTGACCACCAATGAAATGGTCATTTATTGCAAGGATTCTCTGAGCCCTATGTATGGTCTGAGATTGTTCCCGCTGACCACCAATGTAAAGGACATTCTTTCTACTGACCCCCAAGGTGAGGAGCATTCTTCCCACTGACCACCAATGTAAGGGGCATTCTTCCTACTGACCACCAATGTAAGGCGCATTCTTCCTACTGACCACCAATGTAAGGGGCATTCTTCCTACTGATCACCAATATAAGGGGCATTCTTCCCACTGACCACCAATGTAAGGAGCATTCCTCCCACTGACCACAAATAGATTGGTTATTGCAAGGGTTCTCCTACACAATTATTTAAGGGCAGTTCTTTCATAAAAAGATTGAGGGGGGAATTATAATCGGTGGGGCAGAGGAACGCGTTCTCTCTGCCCCAGTTCTGTCCCCCCATTGGGCTGAAGAATATCCCGGCAGTGGTGACGTCCACCAAGAAGCTGACCTGCTGTATTCCATTGTAAGTGGAAGTCGGTAGTCACTGCCCATCCCACTGGACTTCTCCATGTATTCTGGGAACTCAACGATCTCGTTAATCAGATCCACGTTGTTTTTGTCATCACTAATGGGTACATTCGGAGTGTACATTACCTCCATCTTATATTTATGTACTGATTCACATCCACAGTAAGAAAAGGAATTAATTGTTTTCCTTTTATAATAAACACATAACGTTCAATCAGTATATCAAAACACCTCATTTACAATTACTTCTGATAATAACTGACTAACAGCTCCCGTGGGTTAAATAATACTCCCGGATTGCGGGATTTAAATGCGAGTATTGTGTAGCGGGTTGAGAGTTTGCAGAGCGGTAAACAGCGTGAAATACCAAGAGACAATGCGCCTTTGAGGGGAGCGCTCATTGTGCCTTTGAACACGCCGCTATGTTTCTATGGTAATTAGTATTACTCATGCTCTCGTCTGTGTATGTTTAATAGTGCTTGCGGCAAATTATTTCATTCTTTTTTATTTCCCCTCCAATTAATGCGATCCGCAGAACGGCGCTCTGTACTTCAAACGCATGTTTGTGTGCAGTGTTCAGGCAGAGCAAATCGAAGGTCAGTGTCAACAACAAACGACTGAGCGGACGCGGCAAAGGGGAAGGCAGGTTCATGGCTTTAAACGCAAACAATTTTACAAGAGGGTGAAATGAAGAGCATATCCAAAAAATAAAATAAGCCAACTGCTGACCTTTTACTGTGCAAAAATGCAAATAGCTGCCTAATTAAAGCCCTGTTTTTACTGAAGCCCATTGCAGGGGACTTGTCATGACCTGGAGTGAGCTGAACATGGCTTTCTAAGATCATCACAGCACCCCGCCTCAGTACTGCTCACAAGGGAGAAGTTATGCAAATATTAAGGTGCCTTGAAGGGGTTGTAAAGCTTACATTCTTTATTTTATTTTTAAATAGCAAACATGTTATACAATGGAACCTCTGATTGCGAGTAACGCGATTAACGAGCGTTTCGCAATACAGGCACCGTATTAAAGAAAATCGTGACTCGGTTTGCAAATGTTGTCTCGCAAAACGAGCACGATTCAGGCCAAATCAGTGTGCAGTATCGCATTTGGCCTGAGGTGGGGGCGCCGGAGCTGAGCAGAGCTGAACGTCGCTGATCGTAGCCGATCAACGCCATTCGAAAATGCACGGAAAGGCCCAAGGACAGCACGGCTGATCTCGGCAAATCTCAGGTAGGAAGTCTTTCCTAGGTTTGCTGAGGTCAGCCGAAGTGTCCTCGGGCCTTTCCGTGTCTCTCCGTTACCCCCAGCCTCTGGGCGGTATTGCATCCTATTGAAGTCAATGCGGAACAAATTATTTTCGTTTCCATTGACTTCAATAGGGAAACTCTCTTTGATATGCGAGTACTTTGGATTACGAGCATTCTCCTGGAAAGGATCCAAGATTCCACTGTACTTGCCTCCACTGCGCAGCTCGTTTTGCACAGAGTGGCCCCGATCCATGTTTTCTGGGGTCCCTCGGCGGCTGTCTCAGCTCCACCGTCCTTCTGGTAACCCCCCTAAGGGGGTTACCTTGCCGGCACGCTCCCGTGTCCTGTACTTGGTGTTCATAGCCGCCCACTACAGGACTGGGCCCAGCCACCGGCTCTAGCATCATTAGAGTTGATGGACAGCAGCGCGAGCCAATGGCTGTGTTGCTATCGATCTATCCAATGAAGAGCCGAGAAGCAAGTGCGTTCTCAACGCAGGATTTTCGAGGGCCCAGGTAAGTAAAGGGGGGGGGGGCTGGGGGGCCTGTAAGTAGCGGATGTTTTTTCACCTTAATGCATAGGATGCATTAAAGGGGTTGTAAAGGTTAATTTTTATTTTCTAAATGGGTTCCTTTAAGCTATTGTTGGTTCACTTACCTTTTCTTTCGATTTCCCTTCTAAATGTTTTTTTTTTCTTTGTCTGAATTCCTCACTTCCTGTTTCTCCTCATCCGAGCCGTTCTGGCTGGGGGTTAGTTAGCGTGCTCGCCCCCTCCCTTGGGACTACATCCCTGCAGGGAGACGCTGATACTGATGAGAAGTTTGATCACACCTGAAGTGTCCATCGTCATTGGACAGTTTACCCCCCCCCCCCCCGTTTTCCAAGGGTAGGGGGGGGAGTTTTGAAGTGGGATATCTGTGTAACATGTGCTCCAATAAAGTAGTCTGCTGTTTTTTACCCTACACTGTGCTGACTGGGTGGGCTAAAGAGTCTTGGATAGTGCTGGTTCTGGACAAAGGAAGCATTGACGACGGACATAGTCCTGTTGGAGGATGAGGGTTCGTCGCGGTGTGCAGTGTCATCTTAATAGCATCATGGGCCCCTGGGCAAAGAAATGCATTGGGGCCCCAACAATAAAGATGGTGACCTGGGGCATGCTATGCTGTCTGAGTCTGAAGATGGCAGAAATGGGTGGATCTATTTTTTCAGCCACGTAGGCAGCGCGCTATGAATGCTGGGGCGGCCATGGCACGCTTTGAATGCTGGGGCGGCTACTGACATCACTGGTTGCTAGGTGCCAGGCGGCCGGCAATTCTAGCAACTAGTGCAGTCAAGTGGCGTGCCACAGCTTCGACGGCCTGGCGCCCCTTCTCTGTGGCAGCTTACAGTGCCGGGGGGAATACACCTGCCTAGGATCGGCCCTGCCCGTCCTGATGGGGCCTCATGGGCACCTGGGCTGTGCCCACTGGATAAGACAGCCCTGTGTGTAACTGTGTTTTGGGGGGGGGGCTCCAATAGAGTCTCAGCTCCTCTGTTACAGGGACTGATGTCTGATGTGACTGTCTGTGTTCTCTGTACAGCACTGTCTTATATGTCAGAGCTATATATATGTATGATAATAATAGTGTGTGACTGTGGGGGCACATGAGTGCAAGCTCCTCTGGTGCAGAGACTGATGTAACTGGCTGTGTTCTCTGTACAACACTGTAGTATATGTCAGAGCTATATAAATGTATAATAATAGGGTGTTACTGTGAGGGCACATTACAGCGCAATCTCCTTTTTGGTGCTGTCATCTCCTCCCTCATACCACAAATTAAAACTGAAATTGTGTTGGTAGTGGATGATGTCACTGTGTTTCTTACTTCCAGATTTTTTTAAGCTTCATAATCAATTTTTTGAGCCTCGTCTTTTTTTCCCCAGAAATCAAACTCCAGCTCGGTTGCAGTAATTACTGTTGGAGGCGCAGTGAAGCGCCGTTATCAGCTCTGTGCAAGTGGCGAGTTCCCTCTGTGGAACAGACTGCGGATACGTGGAGAAGTTTCCGAACGCGGTGATAGGCACCGTTACCTGTGTTGACGCACTCTATGCTGATAAGCCACCTGAGTCTGGCTGCCAGAAGCCACTAATTTCACGGAGAGGGACTGTACCTGCGAGCTGATGGCTGCGAGGAGCACGTTCAGTAGCTCTGCTCCCAGACAATCAATCCTGCCAGTGTTCTGCACCGAACCGATAACAAAGAAGCGTCAACACATTGAAATATTGCAGCAGTTGAACCGGGCATTGTGTTCATCCATGGGAAGACTGAGATAGGTTCTAACTGTTTGGGCTCATATAAACTGAATGCAATTAATTTTATTCTGGAGAGGCAGCGCAAGTTTTAGCTCACAGCGCCGAATTGCATGGTGACCAGCTGCTACTGTGCTCAGACACCAAAGTAAAACCGCTGATGAAAATGAGAGAGAAAAGAAAATGCAATACAGGGGACTTCAGTGAGGCATGAACATTGTATTAATTCTAATTGTCATCTAGACTATGTCCTGCTGGGCAAATCTCATTGGCTGCTCAACTGTCGTCTGTTGGACCCCAGTATCCATGTCATCAGTGAGATTTTCATTCTAACACACACAACTAACTTCTCAATATCCATGTCGCCAGTAAGCTATCCAGGGCCATCTTTAAAGCAGGGCAAAAGGAGCATTGTTGTGGGGCCCTTAGCGGCTCCCTCATACTTGCCAACTATCCTAGTTTAAATTATTTTCTCTCTTGGAGTTTTAGTCCCGTGCTGTGTGCTGATATCTCAGTGTGAAGTTCTGTTATTAATGCTGCCCAGCTCTGCCCTATTGCCATGTACAGATGAGTCACCCGCAGACCCTGTGTTTACAGGTAAATAACCTGCATTGATATGTAAATCGCTGCAGCATTAATATGTAAATGGTGGTGACATTGATATTTAAATAGAGGCGGCATTCATATGTATATCATGCCCCCCGGAGGTCATTTCCACTATCAATTCTGCTAAATGCTGCCCACTGGGGAGGTAAAGGGGCAAGGTTGAAAGTTCTGCCTACAACAGTGGTCATTAAGGCCAACATCAGCCTGTTCTGCAAACGTAAGCGAATTGAAGGTAGAACCCTTTTTCAAAATGATGCCACAGCACTGTGAATTTTGGTGGATGTGAATACACACATCTCAGCAGATGCATGAGGGTGTAATTAACAATTATTGGAACTGCTGTGTCTCTGCTAAGGAGTAGCATATTTCTGTGGGGTCAGGAAAGCGATTTTTCATGCATTCCCAACATTCACTAATGTGAATGCAGGGTAAATGTCTGTTACATTGGTGGTCAGTGTAAATATTCTTGGTGTACAATCCTTTCATTCACAATGGTCAGTGTGAAGGTCCCCCTTAAATTGGTGGTCAGTGTAAATCCCTCCTTACATTGGTGGTCAGTGTAAATATTCTCATTACATTGGGGCTTGGTGTACAATCCTTTCACACTAATGGCCAGTGTGAAGGTCCCCCTTACATTGGTGGACAGTGTATATCCCTCCTTACATTGGTGGTCAGTATATATCCCTCCTTACATTGGTGGTCAGTGTAAATGCTCCTATTACATTGGTAGTCAGTGTAAATCCCCATTGTATTGGTGGTCAGGGTAAAAACTCCTCTTTTTTTTATATTGGTAGTCCAGTAAAAAAAAGCCTAACTTTGGTGGTTCATGTAGAAGCACCCTTTACATTGGTGGTGAGTGTAAATCTCCCCCCTTACATTGGTGGCCAGTGTAGAAATCCCCCTTTATGGGTTGTTGATGTAAAAGATCTGCACTCCAGTACACATAGCTCACTCTCCAAAATAATGTCCCTAATAAGATATGCACTCCAATACCCACTGCTCCTTGGTATCCACTATCCATGTCGCCAATTAGAATTGCCCTCCAGTATACACCTTATTCCCCAGCAGGGGCAACCCAGTCCATTAAGGGCGCACGGACATCACCCCCCCCCCCCTCCATCCATGCATCCAGCCTCTTGCAGGATTCTGGATGCATGGATTCAAATAGGGTGTTTTTTTAAGCACCTGATTAAAGCCTGAGGCTCTAAAAGGCTTCAAAATAGGGTGGGCTCAGGGCACAGAGCACTGCGGACCAAGCCCACCCAAGTGTGTTACAATAGTGAAAGAATATTCGCTTTTGTAACTCTGATCCTCTTCCCAGCCAATCAGGAAGTGGGTGTTGAGACCCATCACTTGATTCGCTGAAAGAGCAGGCAATCCTATTGGACGCCTAGGAGGAGGGGAGGAGAAGCATGGCAGAAGACGCCGTGATGGGGGAGAGGACACAGGAGCCGATGCCCGCCACCTAGATGAGATAAGTCACTGGCAGACAGTCTCATAGTGGGAGGGGGGCACCAGCCACCACTGCTCCCCAGTATTATACCAGGGAGATCCATAGTCCAGAACACAAACCTCACTCTCCAGTATCCATGTCATCAGTGGAATCTGTTCTCCAATATACATACCTCTCTCCCTATTATCCATGTCATCAGTGAGATCTGTTCTCCAATAAACATACCTCACTCTCCATTATCCATGCCATCAGTGAGATCTGTCCTCCAATATACATACCTCTCTTCCTATTATCTATGTCATCAATGAGATCTGTTCTCCAATATACATACCTCACTCCCTATTATCCATGTCATCAATGAGATCTGTTCTCCAATATTCATACCTCACTCCCTATTATCCATGTCATCAATGAGATCTGTTCTCCAATATTCATACCTCACTCCCTATTATCTATGTCATCAATAAGATCTGTTCTCCTATATACATACCTCACTCCCTATTATCCATGTCCTTAATGAGATCTGTTCTCCAATATACATACCTCACTCCCTATTATCCATGTCACTAATGATATTTTACCTCACTATTAGGGCTTACAAAGGCTTTAAACACAAATGAGTGAGTTAATTGTGGATAAAATATTACAATGTAGCATTATTACTCCAGACTTTGAAAAACCGAAGCAGGTTACTATAACAATTTAATGAACATTTGCCTCTCTATGCTGTGATGGTGGGGGGGGGGGGGGCATTCAATATACATTTGTTTTGTCTCTACATAATGAACTTTGTGCAAATCCTGTCCTTTTTATGTAGTTTAGTAATTTGTGGTAATTTCTTCTCCCAGTTATATCATTAAAAGGTTTGCCCTGGATTTTTACAGATCATTAGGGCTGCAGATGCTTCAGAAACCCTGTGTGTGTGTTTTTAATACAGATTTATGACACTTCACTTAAAGAGAAATCATGAAAAGAAGAGGCACCAATGCAAAATCTTGGCCGTCTCATTAGTGTCATGGCCGCCTGTGTTGGCTGAACTTTCAGTGTTTCTATCTCATCTTCTGCTGTGCAGCGAGGGCTGCGGAAATGTGCGACACAAAGTAAATCAACGCTGATCATTGTTATACGGGGATGATAAAGAGATAAAACAAAAACCTGGAATCCAATTTTCTCTCGGACTGCTGGATCTGCTAAAATTGCATATTAATTCTGGTTGCCATGGCAACAAGACAGGGTTTAATTAAGGTCAGGTTGGGGGGTGCAAAGTCTTGGATCATCTTGAGTCGGGGTAAGATTATGGAGAATATTAGTTGAAGAACTGTGCGACCCTTTGGGGCTCCTACTTTTAAAAAGATCTGTAATGGAGGTAGTGGGGTTGCTGCCTCATGGTTGGTTTCTGTGGACTACATAATTAATTCTTTGGATTTATTTATTGATGTTTCACGCAACTTTCACCCAATATTTAGACGTAGCCTGTCTTGCGTGAAAACAATATTAAATTCCTTTATTTTCTATCAAGAGCAAAGACTGCGACTTAGCCGATGATCAAATCTGTTGAACAGGACTTATGCTGCGTACACGCGATGGGAAATTCCGCCAAGAATGGAAGAGGCCGGCTCTCTAAGGCCTCGCACTCACAGGGGCCTCCCGACCACCTAATTTAAGAGCCACCTCTGCTGACAACAATGCAGCTGCGGCAGCGCTGCACTCCGGCCAGCAGAAGGTTAATTCTGCCTGTGAGCTCCATGGCCAGGGAGTGGAGAGAGGACGAGGCCATGGCTCAGTCCTGTGCCAGTGTGCCAACCAGTGCTTGACAGCCCCTGACTGCTCCCTCTGCCCTGCCCTTACCCCCACCTATGCAGGGCACCACTGATCCTCAGCCATGCTGGACCAGACACTCTGCATCCCGTGCTGGCACGGCCTGCTATCTCCCTCGTAATGCCAGCACCGAGATAGAGAGCACTGAGGCCAGCACTTTAAAGGTCTTAATATATGCAATTTATACAGTTAATGTTTTTATCACTTGAATTATTTTTCCCATTCTGGGCGAAAGTGGGGCCTCTTGTCTAGGTTTTGCTTAAGACCTCACAAAGTCTAGAGCCGCCTTTGCCACCAGAGAACAGATATGCCCATATATACACTGTGATTTTAGTAATAAACTGACCTTTAATAACAGTATTCTATTCTTTCCCAGAGCAGGAGGACTTGGGCCACTGGTTGGGCACCCCTGTCCTAAACAGTTCCTGTTTTTTTAACCACTTGCTTACTGGGCACATATATCCCCTTCCTGCCCAGGCTAAATTTCAGCGTTCGGCACTGCGTCGCTTTAAATTAAAATTCTGCGGTCGTGTGACATGCCTCCCAAACAAAATTGGTGTCCTTTTTCTCACAAATAGAGCATTCATTTGGTGGTATTTGATCACCTCTGCGGTTTTTATTTTTTGCGCTATAAACCAAAAAAGAGCGACAACTTTTTGCTATAACAAATATCCCATCTTTTTTTTAAAAACTTTTTTTTCCCTCAGTTTAGGGAGATATGTATTCTACATATTTTTGGTAAAAAATAAAATCGCAATAAGCGTATATTGATTTGTTTGCGCAGAAGTTATAGTGGCTACAAAATAAGTGATAGAATTCTGCCATTTTTTTTATTATTATGTTTTTACTAGTAATACGGCGATCTGCGAATTTTGTCAGGACTGCGATATTGCGGCAGACACATTGGACACTTGACACATTTTTGGGACCATTCACATTAATACAGTGAACAATGATATAAAAATGCACTAATTACTGTATACATGTGACTGGCAGGGAAGGGGTTACCACTAGGGGGTGATGAAGGGGTTAAATGTGTATCCTGGGTGTGATTCTTACTGTGGGGGGAGGGGACTGACAGGGGGAGGTGACCGATGCTATGTCCCTATGTACAAAGGACACAGCATCGATCTCCTCTCCCTGAAAGGACGTGGATCTCTGTGTTTACACACAGAGCTTCATGTCCCTGCTCTGTCACTGCCAATCGCAGGTACCTGGCGGACATCGTGGCTGCAAAGGCACGCGCATCGGCATCTTGGTGACGTGCCCCAGTGGCCGGAGGATGGGAGGCCGTAAAAAGACGGCCTCCCGGATTTATAGAGCCACCTGGAGACCGTCTTTCTACTATGGCCCGGGTCTAACGTAGTTAATATGCATACATTTTACCTACAGGTAAGCTTTATTATAGACTTACCCGTAAGTCAAAATCACAAGGTGGACTAGACTACCGCTTTACTATGGTAAATCTTGTCAGTGAAAATCTCTCCTCAGCTGAATTAATGAACAATTCTGCAGCTGCAATGTGGACAGTCATAAATATAATACATAGGCCCGGATTCACAGACATCAGCGCATATTTATGCTGCCGTAGCGTATCTCTTTTACGCTATGCCACCGCAGCGCTAAGAGGCAAGCATGAAATTCACAAAGCAAATGCTCCCAACTCTGCACCGGCGTAGCGTATATTTCGTAGGCGTAAGCCGGCGTAAGTGGAAGTGGGCTGTAAGTGGGTGTGATCCATGTTAATGAAGTGTGACCCCATGCAAATGATGGGCCGGGCGCCAGACAAGTACTTAAAATGAACTGCGCATGTGTTAGGACATGGACGTATCCCCGTGCGCATGCGTACAACCACGTCGGAACAACTGCCTAAGATACGCCGGATCACTGTGTACGCCGTGAGCATAACCTACGCCCAGCCAGACCCACGTCGGCCCATATTCACAGACGTCCAACGTAAAATATGTAGGCTTGTGTTCTCTGGTCTATACCTTTGCATGGGTTGCCGCCTCATCTATGGGGAATAACTTTACGCCGAAAGTAAAACTTACGCAAACCACGTAAATCATGCGCTGGGCGCAAGTACGTTTGTGAATCAACGTATCTCCCTCATTTGCATATTTGAATAGAAAATCAATGGGAGCGCCACATGCATTTAGCGTAAATATGCGCCCACTCTACGCCGGCGTAGGCAAGTTACGTCGGTGGGATGAAGTCTGTTTTTAGGCGTATCTTAGTTTGTGGGTACGGCGCACAGATACGGCGGCGCATATTTGTACTTACGCGGCGCATCTGGAGATACGCCGGCGCAAGTGCTTTGTGAATCCGGGCCATAGTGTGTATGCGTGTACAGTGTATTTATATTATGTTTCATATTATATATTACTTTGATACCATATTGGTCATATAATCTATATTATATACAGTATACTTTCTCTTGATTGCAGTAGCTAGCAATAAATCCCCTTAAATAGTTATTCCACATGACAACCCCATCATCATGCAGGGTGACCTATTGTAATAATGGAGAAGGATGGAGATTGCTGCGGATATGAATGGCGTTGGTGACATGCGCTCTAATCTAAGCAGAATCTTATTGCTGTGTATGTTGCCGACATGACAGGCAGCGCAGAGGTGAAAGATGGCTGTGTGGTTTATTTATTTTTTCTTATCTTTAGATAATCCTATCGGGAGGCCGGGACTGTACATCTTGAAAGAAGAATGATTGAGGAGATTTTGTGTCTCTTCAGTAAATGAATCGGAGATTTAATGTGGTAGACTGACTGTGTTTGTATTATCCTCTTTTATATACAGTGAAAGGTTTCCTGATGGAGGCAAGTTTGTTACATTTTAGTTTAGTAGTGTATCTTTGTGTCTCTTTGTATCTTTTTGTTACAATGACTTCTCTATGTGTACGGACAAGCAGGGCCGGACTGGGAATAAAAACCAGCCCTGGAAATAATTTCATACCAGTCCCACAACATTATTATACCAAGCCAACATCATGCGCTTTGCCGGCAGGATAGCTGCGGTGCCCATTCATTTCAATGGGCAGGAGTGGTGGAGGAGTGTGAGAAGTGGCTCTTTCAGGACGCTTTGCAGGCGCCATTTTTAGCGTTATAGCCAGAGTTTTTTTTTACTCTCAGAAAATAGGTGGAGAAACTCAACCACGACCCCGTTCAGATTTCACAAACAAGAGAAGGGTCTTAAAGGTTCGATTAAATACCAGGATTGAATTACATACAGAGTGCAGAGTTCAGGGGGTTACACACAAAGTGCAGAGCTGTCACTTGTAAACACAGAAACCAGACTTCTGTGTTTACAATTGATTGTGGTGAGCAGGCACTGATATAAAGGGGTCTGAGCCAGAGGTGGTGGAACGGAGTTCCCCCAAGTTCCCCCTGAAAAAAAGCCATGGTTATAGCGCCTGCAAGCGCCTCAGTATGAATGGGGTCAAACTCTGATATAAAGGGGGGGCACTGGTGACCAGAGACCCCACATATATCAGAGTCCACTGCATTCCCCTTTACATCAGAGTGCCCCCTTGCACTGTAAGGTTGAATCCTGCAGACTATGATGTAAAGGGGAACTCTGGAAATGTGGGGAGGACTCTGGTGACCAGAGACCACCTTCCGCAGAAAGTGAACACTTAGATAAGGGGGTTTACTGATATAAGGGGGAAACCTTTAGATCAGTGCCCCCTTACAATATTGCATTGACCCCTCCCAGACTGGCCTGGCGATGCTGTCACTGACCTCCTCTCAGGTGCACCGTGCAGGGCTCAGTCAGTCGGCTCCAGCTTGGTGGCTCTGGTTTTATCCCATAGTTTCCTCTCCACAGTCCATACATGTCTGACTTCTCCCATGACCCTCATCCTGGCTGCGCTCCCACTCTCGACTCCTCTCCAGACCTGATATAAGACAAGAGATGGTCAGAGGCTGCGTATGGTACAGGGGAGGTCAGAGGCTGCGTATGGTACAGGGGAGGTCAGAGGCTGCGTATGGTACAGGGGAGGTCAGAGGCTGCGGATAGTTCAGGGGAGATCAGAGGCTGCGGAGGGGGGGACAGGAGGTCAGAGGCTGCGGATGGTACAGGGGAGGTCAGAGGCTGCGGATGGTTCAGGGGAGGTCAGAGGCTGCGGATGGTTCAGGGGAGGTCAGAGGCTGCGGATGGTTCAGGGGAGGTCAGAGGCTGCGGGTGGTTCAGGGGAGGTCAGAGGCTGCGGATGGTATAGGGGAGGTCAGAGGCTGCAGAGGGGGGGACAGGAGGTAAGAGGCTGCGGAGATCAGAGGCTGCGGATGGTACAGGGGAGGTCAGAGGCTGCAGAGGGGGGGGGACAGGAGGTCAGGGGCTGCAGAGGGGGGCAGGAGGTCACTGGGATGTGTCCACGAGACAGAGCATGCGCCGTTCATTTTAAGTACTTGCCTAGCACTCGGCATATCATTTGCATGGGGTCACGCTTCATTACCATGTATCACTCCCACTTCCAGCCCACTTCCTCCTACTTCCACTTACGCTGGTTTACGCCTACGAATATACGCTATGCTGGCGCAGAGTTGGAAGCATTTGCTTTGTGAATTCCATGCTTCTGTCCCCTCCCCTCCCCTCCCCTCCCCTCCCCGCGCTGGTGTAGCGTAAAAGACATATGCTACGGTGGCATATATATGCGCCGATGTATGTGAATCAGGGCCGATATATTTAAGTCTGAGTCTATTCCAAAGAATAATTATTTTCAAAGATAACGCGTTACAGGGTCTGTACCTTCTTTATAGGGGCTTTGAAAAAATGTAACAATATATGTGGACTCAGATTCACCAATATAAGGGCACAAGAGGCTTTGCTTTAACCACCAGTTATCCTCATTTTGCCATAGAAACTGTTCTGATTCTTCAGCTGTGGGGCATCGTCCCTGCAAATAGAATTGTTTGTTTAGCCTTGATTTACAAAACGTAGCATTTCAGAAGATGAAATGTGCTCAAGCTGTGACACCTAATGGGATTATTCAGAAAGCCTGTCATATTTGCACAGAACAGAAAAAAAACAATCCTTGGCCTAATTCATAAATTGCCGTTTGTAAGAACAAACATGTAAATTAAATGAAATCTTGATTAAAGAGCTGCAGATGGCGAGAGGAGGAGAAGTATGACTGAGGATTCCTAAAGTGTTGTGAACTCACCCCTTACGATAATTTTTAAGGGTCTAGAAAAAACAACGTCTTTTTCAACCCGATCATTAAAACGGCCTTGCCTACACACGATCTTGAAAAAAAAAATGCTCTAGCAAAGCGTGGTGACGTACAACACGTACGGCGGCACTATAAAGGGAAAGTTCCATTCGGATGGCGCCACCCTTTGGGCTGCTTTAGCTGATTCCATGTTAGTAAAAGACGATTCACGCTTTTCTGTCTGTTACAGCGTGATGAATGTGCTTTCTCCATTACGAACGCTAGTTTTACCAGAACGAGCGCTTCCCGTCTCATAACTTGATTCTGAGCATGTGCGGATTTTTCACGTCGTTAAAGCCCACACGACCATTTTTTACAACCTTAAATACGACAATGTTAAAAAATAGAGCATGTTCGAAAAAAAATTTGCCCATTTTTCGGAACCCGAAAAATGCTCTGAGGCCCACACACGATCGTTTTTAATGACATTAAAAAAACGCAATTTTTTACAAACCGGAAAATGATCGTGTGTCGATGATGACGACGACGGGTGTTGTCACAGGCAGGAGATACATTTCTGCCTTGTTTAGACAATTCACCAATTACTATCAGGTGTCGGCTACAGAGGTAGCTAGAAAGGTTTAGGTTCAGTATGAGGCAATTAAGGCCTCTATAAGTCATCCAGAGGATGACTACTGATTGCTGCATCCTGAGGCTTTTGAGTTAAGGAGAGCAGTGAGCTGAGAGACTCCTGAAGGTGAAGTGGTTGTTGATTTTTCTGTGTAATAAAAACAAAAAAAAAAAAGACTATTGTTTTTCTGCTGAGTGACCAGCAGTGTCTGCCCAGCAGTAGGCTGTGCCAGACTCCATAGGTAGGTTCCTTTGTTGTGAAGGTAGACGCCCCAAGTGGCCAGGGTTTATTTTATGTTTTGTTTTGTTTATGCTGTTTTGATGCTTGCACTTGTATCCAGCAATATGGAAGAATAAACCATATCCTTTGTTTTCAACCATCCTCAACTGCCTTTCTGTATAGTTCAGCGTGTAGTGAACCCATCCACCCGCTACCGAGCTATCCCCTTACTATATATATATATATATATTTTTTTTTTTACTAGTAATGACAGCAATGAGTAACTTTAAAGTGGTACAGTGATATTGCAGCAGACAAATCGTACACCTAACTGACACTTTTTGGTGGTGACAAGTGACACGAATTCAGTGCTCAGTGCTAAAAATTATACACTGTCACTGTACTAATTATACTGGCTTGGAAGGGGTTACCATCAGGGACGATCAAAGGGTTAACTGTGTTCCCTGGGTGTGCTTACTAACTGTGGAGGGTTGATTTGACTGGGGGAAGGTAAGGATCCCTTTTGCAGCTTAGAAGGAACACAGGATCCGCACATTCCCCTCTCACAGAACGCCAGTCTGCCTTGTTTACATAGGCAGACTGCCATTCTGCCTTTATCATGAAGGATCGGTGGGTCCCGGCAGACATAGTGTCTGCCGACCCCGCTGATTGGCTCCTGCTGTGTCCACTCACATTGTAGCCGGTCGGCGTTGACACGCGCCCCAGACCCGGAAGAGCGTCTGCAGTATATCTACAGTGGGCGGTTTTAGTGTGACAATGCTAATCCTCCACTGATACCTGAACTAAGGAATAACAATGTAATACATTGTATCTTATCAGTCCATAGATGCGATGGCTGCATTAATTTCCTTTTTTCAGGCTCGTACTAGCTCATTATGAAATGCTCACTTTAGGTCGAAGCTGTTGCAGCAGTCCCCACACACCGATGTGACCGGCAACATGTCTCCCGGAGTTATTTCTGGGTTTGCGGGCTCTGAGTGCCGTTTCTTCAGTGCCGATGATGTTGGCACATGCGGATACAGTGAAGATCTTCCCAGTACCTACAGGAAAGCCTCACTATAGGCTTACCTGTAGGTAAAAGTGGTGTAAAAGGGTTTACAACCACTTAAAGCCTGACTCTGGGAACAACCAAAGAAAAAGTTAAGAGAAGTATGGGAATTATTTTATTGGCTCGAAGACTGAAAACTGAGCGATTAAACGCCACAGATTGCTCAGCGCTCCCTGAGCAAGGAGCTGGTGACTGCATGGGACGTACTTGGACATTCCAACATGACAATGATCCAGAACACAAGGCCAAGTCGACCTGTATTGGCTTCAGCAGAATAAAGTGAAGGTCCTGGAGTGGCCATCTCGGTCTCCTGACCTCAATATCATTGAGCCACTCTGGGGAATCTCAAACGTTCAGTTCATGTAAGACAGCCCAAGAATTTACAGGCACTGGAGGCTTTTTTGCCAAGAGGAATGGGCAGCTTTACCATCTGAGAAGATAAAGAGCCTCATCCACAAATACCACAAAACACTTCAAGCTGTCATTGATGTTAAAAACTTTTGATCAGTGTAATTTTGGGTAGTTTCTGTTGTGATTTATGATATAAAAAGAGTAAACCGGGTTGATTGATAATTAATGGCTTCAGCCAAACACTAACCATGAGTGAAAGAAAAGTTTTTATCTTATTATTCATCTTCTCTGAAAAATGGCCAATAAATCATAAATTCTGCCAGGGTATGTAAACTTATGAGCACAACTGTGTGTGTGTGTGTGTATAGATAGTTAATCTCTATCATTATTATTATTATTATTATTATTAATAAATAATAATAATAATAATTTGTTGTGTGGTTACTAGTAAAAAAAATGCATTATGGCCACTAGATGGAGCCGAGGAGCATAGGAAATGCATATGGTACGTCTTTGGTAACATTGAATCTCTTGTTACAATCATTCTATTTATTTACCAATTCCCTCTAACATGCTCTAGAGTTGTTACATTGTATACAAGACATGTATTTTCGTGGCTCCATCTAATGGTCATAATGCGGTATTTTACTCCTGCTCAAAATAAAATAAAAATTTAAGCCAGGCTGACATCTCTGTGAGTGGGGAATGCAAGCAAAAGCATGCGCATTCTCACCTTTCAGAGAAAGTTGACTGCGCTATAATGGACTTGCAGAGGTGCCACTTATTCTTTATGGCACTTCCATGCATGAGCGCCAGCAGTGCACTCCAAACCCGATGGCAACACCATGCACATCACTTTTGTAAAAAAAAAAAGTCCCCCCCATTTCTTGTGGGTGGATTAAGTAGCCCATTTAAATGAATGAGCTACCCTACCTGTGATGTGATGTGTGTGCTAAATCACGCACAATGTGAACTAAGCCTTATTCAGAGAAGAAAATCGTTTTTGGCCAATTTGCCCAGAACGAATATTCATGAAAATTTGCTGGACGAAGACTATTTAATTTTTATTTATTTTTTTGAATAGACCCCTAAGCCAGCTTGCAATTTCTGGAGAACAGCCCTTTAAATACATCAGCGTAGGTAGCACAATTGTGAATATAATAGCTTAATACACAAATTCTCCCGACTATTAAGAGACCACGGTAATCTGTTCCCCATTCAATGTATGCGTCATCTTTCTCGTCTCGCTGAATCTTACATGGATTAGAATTCTACAAATCCGCATGCACACAATTTGCATTTATTTAAAGGATGTCAGCTTAGCGTTGAGTGGAGCATATAGCTGGAAAATGTGACATTGGACTCGAGGAAAAATGCAATTTAATTTTCTTTTTCTATTTTGGAAGTCAATAAAGTTCAGCTCTGGGGAAGGAAAATGTTTAACTGGAGATTTAGAACCTTTTAAAGTGGACCTAGACTTATGCCGCGTACACACGGTCGTTTTTTGCGATGAAAAAAAATGACGTTTTTTAAAACGTCATTTAAATTGATCGTGTGTGGGCAAAACATCGTTTTTTGTCTTCAAAAAAACGACCAATAAAAAATTCCAACATGCTTGAATTTTTGGTGTCGTTTTTCAAAACGTCGTTTTTTGTTTCACAAAAAGTCACCGTGTGTAGCAAAAACGTCGTTCAAAACGACGTTTTTCAACCCGCGCATGCCCAGAAGCTAGTTATGAAGCGAGCTTCAATGGAAAAGAGTGGTGAAGGTAACCTCGCTTTTTGTGAAAAAACGATGGTGTGTATGCAAAATTGTCTTTGAAAAGTGACGTTTCAAAAACGTTGTTTTTTACTTCACAGAAAACGTTGTTTTTTTTCATCGCAAAAAACGACCGTGTGTACGCGGCATATGTGTTACTAAACCCACAACAGTAAAATCCATGTGTATATACAGTAAAGCATGCTTGTTGTACTCACTGTGGAACCTAAGGGGTTTTATGTTTTATCCTGCCTTCCCTGATCCTCCTCTTTTTCCATCATCCCCTAATTTTCTGGAAGAACAGAGCCTTGGGGGCAAGCTGCACATGCTCAGCTTGGTGTATAATGCTAGAGATTTCTTTTTTTTCTTGGAAGGGTGCATGTGATCAGCACAGGGCCAATCAGCACTGTCCAGACAGAGGGTCAGGGGTCCTGCAGTCTCATAGGACAATCATTGGAGAATAAAAACTCCTCCTATAGCTTTAACCAGACACTTATAGAAGTCATAAAACTGCCCTAACTGCTGAGAAAATATATTTAGTAGTTTAAATTTACTAAAACTATTGCTTTTCTTTTCTATGTTCTGTGTGCTGAGACCAGATATAGTGAATCCTGGTCCTGGGTTTAGTATAAATGCAGTAGGCGCATAAGTATATATTGATTGGTTTGCGCAACAGTTATAGCGTCTACAAACTATGGTGTATTTACTGGAACTTTTATCTTTTATACTACTAGTGGCGGCGATCAGTGATTTCATAGCTGGACTATGATATTGCGGCAGACAAACGGACACTAACTGTCACTTTTTGGGAACCAGTGATATTAATACAGTGATCAGTGTTAAAAATATGCACTGTGATTGTACTAATGACACTGGCTGGGAATGGTTTAAGCCGCTAGGCCAATCAAACAGTTACCTTTGTGCCTAACCAGTGTTTTGGGGTACTCTGTGTGTTGCTTTTACTAAGGAAATCATGGATTTTCTTTCTCTGCTTTGCACTACTTTACAGGCATACTATAGACCCCCCACAGGTACAAAATGTTATTGTTTCACTTTAAGCATTATTAAAATCACTGCTCCCCAAAAAAACTGCTATTTTTAAAACTTTTTTGCATTGATACATGTCCCCTGGGGCAGGATCCAGGTCCCCAAACACTTTTTATGACAATAACTTGCATATTAACCTTTAATATTGGCACTTTTGATTTCTCCCATGGACTTTTAAAGGGTGTTTCCGCGGCTTTCAAATTTGCCGTGAACACCCCAAATTATTCGCTATTCGGCAAACAGCCAAACTCATGTTCGACCCGAACATAATGCTCATCCCTACTAGCATGTCATCTTGCACAGCAGAGCTGCCTTTCCCCCAAATATGTAAGTGATACGGTCGGCAAACAGATAAGAAGCACAGGATGTCACGCTTTAAAATTGCGCACACTTGTGGAATGGCACCAAATTTTGGTACTTAAAAAGCTCCATAGGCGACGCTTTAATTTTTTTTACAGTTTACCAGTTTAGAGTTACAGAGGAGGTCTTGGGCTAGAATTGTTGCTCTTGCTCCAATGCACCCAGCAACACCTCACATGTGTGATTTGATTGCCGTTTACATATGTGGGCGGGGGTTGCGTATGCGTTCATTTCTGTGTGCAAGCCCGTGGGGACAGGGGGCGCTTTAATTTTTTATTTTTTTTACGCTCCCCCTTAAAATACATTTTTTAGCTGACTTATTCCTATTACAAGGAATATAAACATCCCTTATAATAGGAATGGAACATGACAGGTCCTCTTTATGGCGAGATCTGGGGGGTCTATAAGACCTCAGATCTCTCCTCCAGTCTGTAAAGACCAAGTTTCAAAAAAATAAAAAAGATCATCTCCCTCTTTCCAGCCTAGCTCTTTTACTTCTTCTGCCAGCCGGGTTAACTTCTGGCAGCCGGACGTGACGTCATAACGTCGCACCCGGGCCTCCGAAGATCATAGAGATGACTGGGGACCATCTAGTCACTGGAAATCGCTATGATCAATGTGCGGCGGATTCCTTCTCAGGATCGCCGATCATATGGGCGAGTCAGGAGAAGCACCAGAGCCCAGCGGGAGGGGGGCGATATCCCCTCCTGCCTTCTGTAAAAACGATCAAGCGGCCAAACAGCCACTATGATTGTTCTTACGGTGCACAGAATCGCCAGCTGTAAAATATGATATCTTAATGATGCCTGTAGCTGCACCCATCGTTCAGATATCCCCACTGAAGTTCAAAGATGTCATATAATGTGACGTCCCAGGGCTGGAAGTAGCATTGCCTATGGAGAATTTTGGGTACTCTAGTTATTTTGCCTCTCCACATCTGTGTGCAATTCTTATGCCCCGTACACACGGTCGTTTTTTGCGATGAAAAAAACGTCGTTTTTTGTGAAGTAAAAAATGTCGTTTTTGAAACGTCACTTTCAAAGACGATGTCGCATACACACCATCGTTTTTTTCACAAAAAACGAGGTTACGTTCACCACACTTTTCCATTGAAGCTCGCTTCATAACTAGCTTCTGGGCATGCGCGGGTTGAAAAACGTCGTTTTAAACAACGTTTTTGCTACACACGGTGACTTTTTGTGAAACAAAAAACGACGTTTTGAAAAACGACACAAAAAATTCAAGCATGTTGGAATTTTTTTTTGGTCGTTTTTTTTAAGACAAAAAACGACGTTTTGCCCACACACGATCAATTTAAATGACGTTTTAAAAAACAAAGTTTTTTTTCATCGCAAAAAATGACCGTGTGTACGCGGCATTAGACTTTGCATGTTTGGTATCTATTTACTTGACACAACCCAATCTTTTACACTTTACCAAAAAATTGTATATTACACCGTTTGATTTTTCACCCCAAATTTTTTTTTGTATATTTTGTTCCTAAATAAATATACATTTGATAAATAACTGCATAAATATTATGCAACATAAAAAATTGCCACTACCACCATTTTATTTTCTAGAGTCTCTGCTTTCAGAAAATATATTATTTGTGAAGGAATTTCTAGGAGAAAATGCAGATTTTTCTGAGCAAAACATTTTAAAAATTGCCCTGGTAGGCAAGTGGTTAAAGACCCTTTTTTTATTACTAATGGTTTTTATTGTGACATTTCAGAAACATATTTATGAAGACCAACTGCATGTCTTTGCTCTAAATGTCATTCAAGTTCTGAATATTAGATGATGCATAACTGCGTACATCTGATCTTTCCACAGCTCACCTGAATATTTTCCCTATCTACAGTAGGGATGAGCCAAGCTGCCCTGGGTTCAGTTTGAGTAGGGGTCGGCAAACTTCAAAAAAGGTCAGATGCCGAGTCTAAACCCCACTGGAATCAATGGGAGACAAATCTGTAAAGCCAAAAATTGCCACTTTCTAGGCAAGGGGTTGTCAGAAAATAGCATGGGGTGGGCTCTACCCTGAGGAACATGTACTGTACCAATGCAAAACAAAATTTAAAAAAATCTATTTAGCTGGGAGCAGTATATATATTTTTTTAAATGCATAAAGTGAATTATTAAAAATGCCCAATTCCTTTGAATGACATATCTAAAGGGGGGGGGGGGCACAGCCTTCTCCAAAGAACCCTAAAAATACACTGCAGACAAAGGGTCTGAGGCCTGTCTTTTTAATTGTCGTATGCTGGCAATTTAAAGTGTATAACCCTTTTTTTATTATTATTATTAATTTATTTTTTGTGTCACTTTTTTGCTCTAAAGCAAGAATAACAAAAAATATATACATCCACCCCAAAATGCACGCCAGACCCTTTGAGTGTAGTATATATTTTAAGGGGGTACCCCACAAAAAATGTGAACGATCATTCAGGTAAATGGATTAAACAAAAAACATATATATCTTTCTCTCTACCTTAATTCATTCTCCTATCTCTGTCACTTTCTCTCTTTCTTTCTCGTTCACTTTAGTTTATTTACCCACTCTCCCCTCTATCTGCTCTCTCACACTGTATCTTTTTCTCTCCTGCTCTTACATGCGCCCTCTCTCTCTGTCCCCCCTCTCTCTGCCCCCTATCTCTCTCTCTCTCTGTCCCCATTCTCTCTCTCTCTCTCTCTCTCTCGATGTCTCCATTCTCTCTCTCTCTCCTCTCTCTCTCCTCTCTCTCCTCTCTCTCTCCCCTCTCTCTCTCTTTGTCCCCTCTCTCTCTCCCCTCTCTCTCTCTCTTTGTCCCCTCTCTCTCTCTCTCTCTGTCCCCTCTCTCTCTCTGTCCCCTCTCTCTCTCTCTGTCCCCTCTCTCTCTCTCTGTCCCCCCTCTCTCTCTTTGTCCCCCCTCTCTCTCTCTCTATCTCTCTTTCTCTCTTTCTGTCCACATTCTCTCTCTTTGTCCCCCCTCTCTCTCTCTCTATCTCTGTCCCTTCTCTCTCTCTGTCCCCATTCTCTCTCTCTCTCTCTCTCTTTCTCTCTCTCTCACACACTCTCTCGGTGTTCCCTGTCCTCTCTTTCTCTCTGTCCTCTTTCTCTCTGTTGCTTCTCTTTTTATATCTTTTTTTTTTTCCTCTTTTCAAACACCTCTCTCCATCGTTCTCGACACTCATCGCTCTTTTTCTCTCGCTCTTTTTCTCTCTCCAATCTCTCCCCTCGCTCTCTTCTCTCTCCTTTTACAATAAATAATTTAAAGCTGTAGTCTGGAGAAATAAATAGAAATTACCCTTGCATCTAGCATTTGGTCCTCCTCCTGCACTGCAAGGATTAAATACCAATTTTAGCCAAGGATATCAGTAAAAAGCACATTTAAAGAGGAATTAAACTAGTTTTTTGTTGTTTCTTCCCTGCAAAGTAAAGGCATAATGTGCTAGTATGCATTACATACTAGCACGTTAGGTGACACTTTCCTGCTAACAAAGCCTGTGTCGTCCCCGCTGCAGGCCACATTCATCTTCGCTCGTCTTCCTTCCAGGGCAGCGGACTCCGGCAGTGTGACTGGCTGGAGCCGCGTGACGTCACTCGTGCTTGTGGGAGCCGCGATCGCGGCACTAACTTCTGAAGAAATGGCACAAGTGGCCGTTACTTCAGAGCGCATGTGCCAATGACATCATCGGCCCAGTATACAGTAACAATCTAAACGGTGCATGTTTAGAAGATATTTACAGTACCTATAGCTAAGCTTTTTTCTAGGCTTGCCTATCGGTACAAATAATACAGGAAGGTTTAACAATCTATTATTATTATTTTTATTATTGTACACAATTTATATAGCACCAACATTATACATTGTAGAGACGGGACAGCACAATTACAATACAGTTCAATACAGAAGGTACAGGAGGGCCTTGCTCATAGAGCTTACATTCTAAAGGGAGGGGGTGGTGGTACAAAAGGTAATAGCTGCGAAGAATGATTTGATGGGGATGGCTCAGGGACAGTTGTTAGGTAGGTGTGGGATAGGCTTTACTGAATAAATGAGTTTTCAGGGATCTTCTAAAGTTGGCGAGGTTAGGGGTTGATCGGACATACCGGTGCAGGGCGTTCCAGAGGATGGGAGAGGCTTCCTAGAAGTCCTGAAGGCATGGGAGGGGGTAACAAGGGAGCTAGAGAGCAGGAGGTCCTGGGAGGAGCAGAGGGGACTATTTGGGCAATATCTGCAGATGAGGTTGGTGATGTAGATGGGGGCGATGTTGTAAATGGCCTTGTATGTTGTGGTTAGCATTTTGAATTTTATACGGTGCGGTACGGGAGGCCAGTGAAGGGATTGGCAGAGAGGAGCAGCAGTGATGGATCAGTTAGTGAGGTGTATTAATCTAGCAGCAGAATAAAGTTTGAGCCTCTTAGTAAAAACAATAAAGAATTGGTAGTACCATCATCCTAGAAGTCAATTGGAATAGAATTTGGGACAAGAGGACTATAGTGTTACTATGGGGAGAAGTAAACTCGAAAAGTAGAAGGAGTTTGTTAAAAGATATATATCAATTTATTTAACATAGTATCAAAAAAACATGGTCATAAAAAACAACAGAACAATAATACAAAACAAGAACAAAACATATACTGCAGGACCAACCAGACAGGTGAGCGGGCTGCAGTAGTCCCCGAAGGGAGAGTCGCGGTGAACGTGGAGGTCACACAGAACAAGGTCTCAACTAGTTTCGTGACTGAGTCGCTTCGTCAGGAGAAATCTATAGAGAGAACACCCAATTGCCTGGAAGTCGCAGCCGACCTTAGGAGGATCTCCCACGGCGACCAAGGGGGACAACTGCAATGGTAAACCTGTATAACTGTAAAATTCAAGATGGAGATAAAAAGGAAGGGGCCCTAGGACCCAATTGCCCAGTGACAGATATGCGGCCAGTGGGCTACAAGAGCCGCACAATGATAAACGGTAAAATAGGTACCAATGTAGGATTTAATGCAATCTCACAATTTCAGGGCAACTTTTTGCTTGGTGGAACAAAGTGAAGTCCTATGGCCTGGTGTACTTGGGGTCCCCTTAGTCGCAAATTATATTCCAATCTAGCAGCAGAATTCATAATAGACTGAAAAAGGGCAGTGTTGCCAACCGTCAGTATTTTTACTGGCGGCCAGTAAAAAACAGGCAAATATTCTCCTGCCAGTAAATGGCAGTAAAAGGTTGGCAGTAAAAAATATGGCTGTCACACTTGGCTTGGTCCGGAGCTGGGTGAGACCATCCGCGTGCCTGCTACAGTGTGATCGGGCAGCTCTGGCGGAGGCGGTGCCTAAGCATGTCGTGTGATGTCATGGTGCAATGGAGCCACGCTGTAGTGGCCAGAGCCTTTTGTGCAGGTCTGCAGTATGGGAGCAAGGAAGGCTGGGACCGGGACTGTCAGTGGACTGGAAGGACCACTAGGCATGGAGAGAGACTGTCACTGAGATGTGTTGTGTCAGTGAGGTCTCATCATCCATCTTTGCTGCTGCACACTGCTGTCAGTGTCACCGGGAGAGTTAATTTTATGTGTGTGCCGCCCATTCTAATTCCTTGCCCTCCTGTCCCTGAGCTACTTAGTTACTATATCGAGAATAAAACAAGAAATATGTTTTTTTGCCTTATTGTCTACCTTAAATCATATTGCATATTGTATATTGTATTTGTAGCCTAAATGCTCTAATTTGCACTTAAAACTGTAATTTTTTAACTTTTTGAAATGTCATTAAAAACTTGGCTGTGTCAGTAATAATATGTTTTGTCATTAAACTTCAATCTGGTAGGGTGGCAATACTAGAATGGGGGGATGGCCTGTGTAAGGGTAGGCCATTATGGAGAGAGTTGCAGAAGTCAAGGCGGGAAGAAGTTGCTTTGTGGTGTCATTTTTTCAGGAAAGGTCGAATTCTGGAGATGTTGCGGAGGTGAAGACAGCAGGATTTAGCAAGTGATTGGATGTGGGGGCTGAAGCAGAGGTCAGAGTCAAGGATTACACCCAGCACCCTGGCATGTGTGGAGGGACCAATGGTTGTGTTGTCGATCTTAATGGTAAAGTCAGTGGGGGGGGGGGGACCAGAGAGGAGGAAATATAACAAGCTCAGTTTTAGAAAGGTTGAGCAAGTAGTGTGACATCAATATTGATATGTCATTAAGTAAGTTTGAGATCCGTGAGGAGATCAAGGGGGTGAGTTGAGGAGTGGAGAGATAGATCTGGGTGTCGTCGGCATGAAGGTGGTATTGGAAGCCATGGGAGGTTATCAACTGGCCCAGGGAAGAGGTATAGAGTGAGAATAGGAGGGGCCCAAGTACGGAGCCTTGGGGTACACCAACAGGAAGAGGTGCGGAGGAGATGGAGTTGTAAATGACACTGAAAGTGTGCTGAGATATGTAGGAGGAGAACCAAGATAAAGCAGAATCACGGAGGCCTAAAAAGTGTAGTTTACTGAGAATGAGCAGGTGGTCAACTATGTCAAAGGCAGCAGAGAGGTCTAAGGCCCCATACACACGAGCGGACAGATTTGTTCAAATCTGTCCGTCCGACAGATTTGAACAAATCTGTCTGCTGGGATTTTGGTTTGCTCGCGTGTACACACGAGCAAACCAAAATCCCCGCCAGCAGAGAGCGCGCTGACGTGTCGGTGACGTGGCGGTGACGTTGACGCCGCCACGTCACCGCACCAGGAAGTAAAACACTTCCGCGCATGCGCCGAATCCATTCGACGGCGGTGCGGCACGACATGTCTGCTGGTAAGTGTACTAACCAGCAGACATGTCGGGCGGACAGATTCCCACCGGATAGATTTCAAAGCATGCTTTGAAATCTGTCGGGTGGACAAATCTGTCCGCTAGCCCATACACACGATCGGAGATGTCTGCTGAAACGGTCCATCGGACCGTTTTCAGCGGACAAATTCGATCGTGTGTACGAGGCCTAAGGCCTCGTACACACGATCAAATCTGTCTGCTGGAAACGGTCTGCTAGACCGTTTCAGCAGACAGATTTGATCGTGTGTACGGGCAAACAGACGGATTTGGCCACCCGACAGATTTCAAAGCATGCTTTGAAATCTGTCGGCTGGGAACCTGTCCGCCCGACATGTCTGCTGGTTAGTATGCTAACCAGGAGACATGTCTTCTCGCACACGCGCCGAATGATTTCGACGCATGCGCGTAAGTGTTTTACTTCCTGGTGCGGTGACGTGGCGGCGTCAACGTCACCGCCACGTCACCGACACGTCAGCGCACTGTCTGCTGGCGGGGATTTTGGTTTGCTCGTGTGTACACGCGAGCAAACCAAAATCCCAGCAGACAGATTTGTTCAAATCGGTCGGTCCGACCGATTTGAACAAATGGATTTACTCGTGTGTACGAGGCCTAAGAGTATGAGTATACCGTAATGGCCATTGGTTTTAGCAGTTAGTAGCTGATTGGTGAGTTTTAGTAGGGCAGTTTCAGCAGAATGTTGTAGGGGGTCGAGAAGGTTGTTGTCCGTGAGGTAGCGACTTATTTGGTCATGGACAAGGCATTTGATGCGCTTGCAGGCAAATGGGAGCAGGGAGATGGGTCTTAAGTTATTCAAACAGGTGTGGTCTTGTGAGGGTTTTTTATGTTTGGGTGTAACCAGTGCATGTTTGAGCGAGGAATGAAAGGTGCCAGAGGAGAGGGAGAGGTTGAAGATGTGGGTTAGGGAGTTTAGGATAGCGCAAGAAGGTGGTCGCAGCAACTGTGAAGGAACAGGGTCCAGGGGACAGGTGGTGAGGTAGACCATGGAGAGGAGTTTATCAACTTCATCGTGGTAACTGGGCAGAAGGAGGAGAGTATTGCGTGTGGTGTTGGACCTGATGTGTTGGGTAGGGATGAGCTCCGGCATGTTCGCACACTCCATGTGCAGAGCCCGCCAGAAAGTCGGCACGGCGCTAATCACAGGCAGGGAGACATTTCCTGATCTCTGCATCCGAGCATCGGGACAATGTCTCCCTGCCTGTGATTAGTGCAGCGACGTGCCGACTTCCTGGCGGGCTCTGCACATAGAGTGTGCGAACACGCCGGAGCTCATCCCTAGTGTTGGGTAGGGGAGGAAGTTGAATGCTGGATATCTCCTTGAGAATTGTGTTAATTTTGCTTTTAAAATGGTTGGCAATCTGTTGAGCGGTAAGCAAGTTGGTGGGTAGGGGCAGTGGAGTGTGAAGTGAGGAATTAAGGGTAGAAAAGAGTTGACAAGGTTTGGATGAAAGGGTTTTGATGAGAGTGTTGTCGAAGGTTAGTTTAGCAGTGTGGAGGCAGGAGTTGTATTTGAGAAGGTCAGATTTGTAGAGCGTAAAGTCTTGCAGGGATTTATGCCCAAGAGCACGGCTGCGTATCTTGGGACTTCTGGTGTCGTCTGTTTGCCCAGGTTGTGGCAGATGGGGCCTGGTTCTGCATGTAGAAAGAGGAGCAATGATGGAGCAATGATGTCTAGATAGGATGACGGCGTGGTGTTGTAGATGGAAGTGGTTAGGTCTGAACAGGACAGGGGTGAGATTTTGTCGTAAAGGCCATCAGTAGCAGAGTGAAGAAGGGAAGGAAGTGTTGAGGTTGCAAACGTTTTTGCGGGTAGTGGCTTGGCAGCATGGGTGGTAGGAGACAGGGAGAATGTGAAACGGATAAGGTTGTGATCAGAGAGAGGAAATGGGGTGTTTAAGAGGTTGCAGGGAGTTCAGTCATGGAAGAATACGAGGTCGAGAGTGTTGACGTTGGAGTGAGTGGTGGTTTGTGTCCATTGCGTTAGGTTAAAAGAGGAGGTTAGGTTGAGTAGTGAGAAGTGTTTAGGGTATTAACATTGATTGGAATGTTGGTCACCTAGGATGATGGTAGGCACTTCAGAGGAGATAAAATAGGGTAGCCATGCAGAGAAGTCATCCAGAAAGCATGACACTGGTCCAGGAGGCCGATTTAAATGACTGTGACCCTCAGACAAGCTAGAGAGAAAAGACGAATACTGTGCATTTTGAAAGAGCAGGGGGAAGAGATTAATTGCCTATCCCTTGCTTTCACAGACCCCTGCTTCTTTGTAATCGGTCCATGCGGCACTTCCTTTCTGCACTACCGCCTGACGTTGTGATGCTGTGATGTACTATGCAGGACCATCGGTCCCAACAACAATCTGGAGCACCAGAGTGTGTGTCAAGGTAAGGGGAATGGACAAAGGAAGGTAAAATGTATTTTACTGGTATCCCAGTCAACAACAAGCATTTAGCTTTTGCAGTGCATGTTCTCCATCTCTTTCTCTCCTCTCTTTCGGTTTTTACGCTCAATACATTTTTATTGTTTACAGCGTAAAAATTATCATGACCGCGACATTATGCAAGTTCCAAAATCAAAAAAGGAATTAAAGCAATAGTGATAACAAGACAAAGAGATAAAAAATACTACCGACACTTTTAGAGAATCCGACGTGTATAGCGAGCAACAGAATAATAATGAGGATAAGGGTTCTCGTATGCCTCGTTTCCACTGAGTGGAACGGTTCGGGTCGGTACAGTTTGGAACGCTTAGAATGGTTCGGTCTATTCTGGTGAGCATTTCCACTGCAAGTCGGACCGTCGGGGGCCATATAGAATTTAGAAAAAATGCCTAGCGTGTCCACCAATCAGTGGAATGTATTGTAGCTCCGCCCTAACCGAACCGTTCCATTTTCTGTGGCCCCACATCTGAAACAAGACCCAGAATGGTCCGGTACGGTTCGGTTTTATGGCACACTTTCACAATGGAAACACTCAAAATAGCGTACCGTACCGAACCGTACTGAACCGATGCGCTCAGTGGAAACGAGGCATTAGTCTTGATTCGATTCACACGTAATGCAATCAGTCACCAACAATAGTATAACAGTAAGTCATCATAGTTTAACATCAAGAGATGATTTTTCGGTGCTATGAGGGATAAGAGACAAAAGGAGAGCCGGAATAAGGAAAAAGGGGAAAAAATAAAAGGAGTAATGGAATGGGAATGAAATCTTTCGGTTTTTAAGGGGTTACTGTTTTATGTCTCAGCAGATTTGCACCTATTAGGCCCTTCCATCATGAGTTCTGCTGATACTTCTAGTCCCAACCCAACTGCAGTGTCTGCTTGCTGTATAAGTTCTACCTGTATACAGATATCTGTAATAAGTAACATGACTAAGTCTGTGAGTCACCCCTACATTGCCCACTGTAACTGGCATTTCCATTTGGTTGGCAAGGGATTGCTAATTAGCCTCGAATTCAATGGAGAGCCGGCAGGCTTCTGTGATTGTTCCCTTATCTGATTAGTCACGTCTAAAATTAAACTCTATGGGGAGTTCTCTGGCTGGTTTGGACCAATTTTAATCTGCTGCTTTGTTCCAGAAAAGTGACTCGTAATGAATCTGAGGGAATGTGATGCCACCAACACAAAATTTAGTGACCACCAATCACCTCCCCATCCACACATCATATATTTAAAAGGTTTTCTGCCCATTGAGCGCCAGAATCATGATTTTAATATTGGCTAGCTGCTTGTTTTTTTTTTTTTTCTGGGCCCACCATGTGTCAGCATGTCATTGTTCTCTGACCCAAGTGTCAGTATGTCCTTGTTCTCGAACCTTCAACTGTCATTGTTCTGGAGCTCTCAAGTATCAGTATGTCATTGTTCTTCAGTCCAGATGCCAGTATATCATTATTCTGGAGCCCTAAGTGTCAGTGTGTCATTGTTCCCAGGGACCCCCAAGTGTCAGTATGTCATTGTTCCCGGGACCCCCAAGTGTCAGTATGTCATTGTTCCCGGGGACCCCCAAGTGTCAGTATGTCATTGTTCCTGGGACCTCCAATTGTCAGTATGTCATTGTTCCCGTGGACCCCCAAGTGTCAGTATGTCATTGTTCAGGGGACCCCTAAGTGTCAGTATGACATTGTTCCGGGGACCCCCAGGTGTCAGTATGTCATTGTTCTGGGGACCCCCAGGTGTCAGTATGTCATTGTTCCCGGGGACCCCCAAGTGTCAATATGTCATTGTTCCTGGAGACCCCCAAGTGTCAGTATGTCATTGTTCCGGGGACCCCCAGGTGTCAGTATGTCATTGTTCTGGGGACCCCCAGGTGTCAGTATGTCATTGTTCCCGGGGACCCCCAAGTGTCAATATGTCATTGTTCCTGGAGACCCCCAAGTGTCAGTATGTCATTGTTCCCGGGGACCCCCAAGTGTCAGTATGTCATTTTGTTCTGTGACCCCCAAGTGTCAGTGTGTTATTCCGGGGACCCCCAAATGTGATATTGGCATTGTTTTGGGTTTTGCAAGTGTCCGAGTGTGTTTTGTTCTGGATCCCCAAGTGAAAGTGTATAATTGTTCTGGGTCCCCAAATGTCAGGATAGGCATGGTCAGAGACGTTCTTTGGAGATCTTTTGTGGCCACAAACTGCCCCTGGACATTAGTTTTGCGTCGTCTTCTTGTCTGGAAATGTTATTTCAGCACAGAATTAAGGAAAGTCAAAGAAAATCGGTACTGAATCCATTTGAAATTCTGCAGCCGCTTCTACAAACTGCCTCTAATCAGCAGTAGATGTGATAATGTACACTCGGATAATCCTCCTGGGTGGAAAGGGATTAATGCTGTTGAGAATGCCGCAGTAGGAGTTATAGAGCCAGTTCCGGGAACGGACCTCCTGGCCGAGGGGGAAAAGTCCATCACGAGGCTAAGAAATGATATTTCAAGAAGTACTGACCCTCCGCTAATATCCAATTACCCTCTCACTGACTGCACAGCTGAGCCAGTGGAAGTGCGCTTATATTGATGAACTGCGTGCGGCGCTGTGAGCCACTGCTGGGCCATATAGGGTCATTACTGTCAGCACCACCGATCAGACACAGCCAATATTAACTCCATCGTGACCAGAGATGTTATGTAGCAGGAACACATACAGGAATATTAAAGTGAAGCTAAACTCTCTCAATCAACATGAACTATTTTTTATATCTTCTGCTGCTAGCATTAGTAAACAGATAGGAAGGTATATTAAATGTATTTGTTTTAACCTTTTTTTAAACTTCAATTGTTTGCTTGTCTCTGGCCTAGGCCATATCGGTTATATATTTTCAAGAAATCCCCATAGGCATTTTTTTTTTTTGGCCTAGTGGAGGGGCTTTCTCAGCTAATCACACCCTCCTGCATGCATGCCTGAGCTAATGGCAGATAGATTCCAAGAAGCAAATGATACATGAATCATCTGCCCTTACTCAAGATGGCCATGGTTAGAAATGCTAGTGATTTCTCTACAAACGTAGAGATATGGATGAATGGGCAAGTTTGCGTTGAATACTAAAAATGAATTAAATACTTCTTGTGAAAAAAAAAAAAAGAATTAAATAGCATTTTCAGTTTGTGGCACCAGATACAGTTCCACTTTTAACACTTTCTGTGTTTGTCAGGACTCCCCCCACCCATGGCATCAAGGGAGGGCTGGGCCGGGGTGCAAGGTGGCAATTGCCTCCCAGGTCGCTTATGTTCAACATGGCCCGCAGCCACTGCCCTCTACCATTTTATTTTTTATTCTGCACAAGGAAGTCAAGCTAGGGGCCGGGAGCCACAGCAGCTGACCACTAGCTGTTGCATTCCGGGAGTTGTATTCCGCACTCAAGCTCCCGGTGGATGGAAAACAGAGCAGCGCAGAGGAAACTACAGTCCGTGGGACCGGATTCTTGGAAGCAGGCAGAGGCAGTGCGTGCCAGGGACGCAGGGCTGGGCCTGGCTGCAATTTTAACTCAGGACCAGGAGCAGTACCCCCCCACGAGGTTGTGGCATGCAAGGACCTGCTGAGCTGAGATCACTGAGATGAGAGACCCTGACACGCCTAGCTGACCCCCCCCCCCACACACCCCCTATACACCCTATTTAACCTGCCCCAGTGATCAGGCTGCATTGATGGGCACTGGAGTTGGCTGCATTAATGGGCACTGATGAGGCTGCATTGAAAAAACAGGCGGGCCATGGATAATGAGCTCATTTAGTGGTTCAATGGGCCACTTGACTGGACTTGCCCCCCAAGCTTAAGGCTGCCAGCATCAGCTCTTGCAGAGATTCCATAACTAATGGGTCGGAAACACAATTCGCTCCTGGGTCCAGCCTGGTCAAACTGGACCTCGCGGCCACTTTCTTTGCAGGTTGTGGACTACTTTGTCTCCAGACATGAGTACATATCCGGCAGTAATTCCCCAATTACACAGAAGTATAAAAACTCAAAAAAGATGGCACCATTATAGAGAAACTTCCTGAAGTCATAACTAGCATAACTAGGGATGAGCATACGGTTTGGTTCAAATGTACAGTGCAATGTGTTTACATTGTACTTCAGCATGATAATGCACATTGTCCACATTAATTATGTTTGTGTCCCTGTGGGTCTTATTTTTGGTGTCCCTTCGGCTCCCGGTGTCTCTCGTTCTTGGTGTCCTTCATTTAGCTGTGTACCTTATGCTTAGTGTTCTTTGGCTTCTTGTGTGTCCCCTTCTGCTCCCCGTGTGCGTCATTCTTCCTTCGGTTCACTTCACTGTGTGATTCATTCTTGGTGTACTTTGGTTCACAGTGTGTCACATTATTGGTATCCTTTGGTTCACGGTGTGTCTCATTATTGGTGTCCTTTGGTTCACTGTGTGTCTCATTATTGGTGTGCTTCAGCTCCCTGTGTCTCATTCTTGATGTCCTTTGTTTTACTGTGTGATTCATTCCTGGTGTCTTTCAGCTCCCTGTGTGTCTCATTCTTGGCGTACTTTGGTTCAAGGTAAATCTCTTTATAGGTGTCCTTCAGCTCCCTGTGTGACTCATTCTTGGTGTCCTTCATTTAGCTGTGTGCCTTATGCTTAGTTTTTTTTGGCTTCTTGTGTGTCTCATTTTTGGTATCCCCTTCTGCTCCCTGTGTGTTTTATTCTTCTTTTGGTTCACTGTATGACTCATTCTTGGTGTTTTTCGGTTCACGGTGTGTCTCATTATTAATGTTCTTCAGGTCCCTGTGTGTCTCATTCTTGATTTCCTTTCTTTCACTGTGTGATTTATTCTTGGTCAGTGGCGGCTGGTGTTCAAAATTTTTGGGGGGCGCAAACAAGCTGAAAAATTATTGAAAAAAAACGCTCCCACTGTGCCCATCAAACGCTCCCACTGTGCCTGGACACCGTGGTCAGTATGGGTGCCTCCGTCATCCAGAGCCCTGCTCTCTGTCTCCTCTGTGCTCTCTCTCCCCCTCGTCCCTCCCTGCATGTCCGCTTGTGACAGTGCTACCCCCTCCTGCTGTTTGAATAACACTAACCTGCACCATCCGTACTGCCTTCTATTGTAGTGTCCCCCTCTGTGTGTGATTTATAAAGCTAAGTGCTGCAAACACCTCTTCAGATGACCGGCCAGATCTCTTCTCCTCCTCCCCTCTTCCTCCTTTCCTCCCGACTGACGTCATCGGGGGCATCTCGGCCCTGCCTACTGCATCTCTCAGAGGAGGAAAGAAGAGATCGGGCCGGTCATGTGATTGTGATCTCGGCTCTGAAATTAGGTATTTGCAACATTTATTTTTATAAATCGCACACAGAGGGGGACACTGCAATAGGAGGCAATGCTGATGGTGCAAACAGGTTAGAGGCGCTTAACAGCCACTTTAAGGTTTCAAGACTGACGTTTGGTAACTCGAACCTTCAGCTCCCTTAACATATTTTCTATGGGATTAAGGTCTGGAGACTGGCTAGGCCACTTTAGGACTTTAATGTACTTCTTCTTGAACCACTCTTTTGTAGCCTTGGTCATGGGTTTTGGGTCATTGTCATGCTGGGATACCCATCCATGACTTATTTTCAGTGCCCTTGCTAAGGGAAGGAGGTTCTCACCCAAGATTTGACGGAACATGGCCCCGTCCATCGTCCCTTCGATGCAGTGACGTTGTTCTATTCTCTTAGCAGGGAAACACCCAAAAAACGTAATGTTTTCCCCTCCTACACGTTTGTCGTAGTTTACATGTCACAATTTGTAAAGTCCCCCCTTTCTGGTATAGTGAGTGAGTGAGTGAGTGAGAGTGAAAAACTTGTATAGCGCTACACATGCGAACTGAATCGCCTCAAGGCGCTTAGTATCCATTTCCTTCGATTTTTAATTTTTTTTTGCCTTCAGAATAGGTGGGTTTTAAGTTTTTTTCTGAAGGCCAGGTGGTTATGGCAGGGCATGCTGGGTCTTATGGTTTTTCTGCAGTTTCTGTGCTGGGAAGAGGGGACCACCCACCAGGACGAGGGGGGGGTGAATTGACCCCTCTTTTGGGGGGTGTTGTGTATATTTCAGATAATTGTGTGCTCTATACAATGCTCTGCTGGTCACCTGACACAGCCCCGGTTGCCATGGCACCTATCGATTTTACCGAGGGCCGGATTATGTCTTACACAACACAGTGTATTCACAAAGGGCTGACCGCCGCAGCCCAAAAATAGGATTCAAGCAGCTTAATAACACAGGGTGATCGGCGTTCTCTGAGTGTAAAGAATTGTAATATCAAAGATGATGTCAGGTCCTCCATTCCTCTACAGAAATGATCTAAATGTAAAAACATAACATTTACACAACATTGTTTGATTAAAGTTAGCACACCCAAATTCTTGTTCTTGCCTTCTTTCCTTGCATCAAGCTAGTGTGTCTGTCCCATACCTGACACCTTCACCAAATATGTGTGTTCCTTGTCACTGCATAAAATCATGCTGAGAAGACCAGAGCCAGTTCAAATTATCGTATATACTCGAGTATAAGTCGACCCGAATATAAGCCGAGGCACCTAATTTTACTGCAAAAAATGGGAAAACGTATTGACTCGAGTATAAGCCTAGGGTGTCCATCTGCATGTCACACTGTGACTCACTTTGCCTTACTGTGCCCATGTGCATGCCTCACTGTGCCCATGCCTCACTGTGCCCATGCCTCACTGTGCCCATGACTAGACTTACTTTTAACATGGCTTTGAAAAATCGTTGCTCCCCGACCGTAGGTCCCCCAGTCAGAAAACGTTGCACACTTGTAGAGTAGAACTGGGGCTACATGTGTGCTAAGTGCCGGTACCGGGTCCCCAAAGTCCGGGAGATCAGGCGCAAAAAGGTGACTCGAGTATAAGCCGAGTGGCATTTTCTGCACAAAAAATGTGCTGAAAAACTTGGCTTATACTTGAGTATATACGGTACATTGGGCACACACAAGAATACAAAGTTCTACCCATACGCACAGTAGTTGAACGAAAGTAAATGTTGAAGACATGGCTGGAGAAGAAACGTGGGATTTTGGGTGTTTGGGTATCTAATGCCAAAACTTGTATTCTTTTTATTTTTGTGGGATAGGGTAGGGAATGGTTGGAGTAGGGAGTAGGGAATGGTTGGAACCCCTGTCAGTTATTTATTTATAAAAAAAAAAATGAGGTGCCATTGTAGAGAATGTTTCTTAATTTGTTGTTCAGAGACACAACAGGAGCTGAGAGGAAAATATTGCAGAGTGAGGAAATCCTCTCTTAGACAACTGTCACCAGAACAGGTGTTCTCATGCAATGTATGAATCTATCTATTGTTGATTGACGGGTGCAGGAGAGAGTGGGTGGCGCTCCTGCACCCTCTATGGATGCACCGCCACTGGTGGGTACACCAAAATCACACCCACTTTACAGGTTGGTGGTCCTGCCCATACCGTGCTTCTATGCGGGAACTTCCATTTGCAACAAATTTATGGGTTGGCCCTGTCCAGACCTAGCCTTTAACCACTTAAGGACCGCCTAACGCCGATATACGTCGGCAGAATGGCACGGCTGGACACAGGCACGTACATGTACGTTGCCTTTAAGAGCCCAGCCACGAGCATGTTTGGACATGTTTATCATATGTTATGTTATGTTTATCATAATATGAGGTGATCCACAGTATAAAAAGTGAGAAATCCACCCCTCCCCCACATAACACATCCTGGTAATATACAATGAACTGTGGATCACCTCATATTATGATTAACATAACATATGATAAACATGTCCAAGCTAGATATGTAAATAACCTGTCACTCAAAGCAAGAAGAGAGAAACAGACTTTTTATTTAGTCAGGTTTTTATCTGGAAGGCTGTTAATTTTCACTGAACAATAAAAGAGGATTGCTCGGAGCTGGATTAACTCTGTGTGGCAAGACTGGGCACAAATGATGGGAAATCCGCTACTCTACATTGTGACATAAAAAAAATCGCAGATTGACGTCCGGGAAGTGGTTCTGAAATCCTGACTGGACGTCTATTGACCTCCTGCAGGATTTCATGCCGTGGGGGCGCGCAGCGTGGTGATTGGTGATGCGGGGTGTCAGTCTGACACCCTGCATCTCTGATCTCGGTAACGAGTCTCCGGCAGAGGCTGGTTACCACGTGATCAGCCGTGTCCAATCAAGGCTGATCACGATGTAAACAGGAAGAGCCGCGAGTACTGGAGACCTGATCGGTGGCCGGCCCCCTGTTGAGCGCCGGCCATATGAATACCAGCGGTGAGTGTGTTTTGGAAGTGTCTATCAAAGCCAGTGGGACAGTGGCTGCGTTTGATGGCACAGTGGCGACAATTGATGGCACAGTGGCTGCATTTGATGGCACAGTGAGGCTGCAATTTATGTTTGTTTGTTTTTTTCATTTGTTTGCGCCCCCAAAAATGAGGCTGATCACGATGTAAACAGGAAGAGCCGCGAGTACTGGAGACCTGATCGGCCGCTCTCCTGACGGGGGGAGTTTGCGCTGATTGTTTATCAGCGCAGCCCCCCCTCGGATGCCCACACTAGACCACCAGGGAGGCCCACACTGGACCACCAGTGAAGGGCAAAAAAGGGGCAATTAAAAAAAAAGATGCCAGTCAGTGCCCACACATGGGCACTGACTGGCAACATGGATCCATCAGTGCCATCCCACAGTGTTCATCAGTGCCAATCCATGCCCAGTGGCCACCTATCAGTGCCCATCTGTGCCACCCATAAGTACCCATCAGTGCCACCCATGAGTGCCCATCTTTGCCGCCTATGAGTGCCCATCAGTACCGCATACCAGCACCGCCTATAAGTTCCCATCAGTGCCACCTCATCGGTGTCCATCAGTGCCACCCCATCGGTGCCCATCAGTGCCACCATATCAGTGCCCGTAATTGAAAGATTAGTATTTTATTAGTTGTTGCGCAAAAAATAAAAACCGCAGAGGTGATCAAATACCACCAAAAGAAAGCTCTATTTGTGGGGGAAAAAGGACACAATTTTGTTTGGGTACAGTGTAGCATGACCGCGCAATTGTCATTCAAAGTGCCACAGCACTAAAAGCTGAAAATTGGTTTGGGCGGGAAGGTGCGTAAGTGACCGGTATGGAAGTGGTTAAAGCCTTATTGAATGACAGTATCTCCAAATAGGTTGATGCTGTTCTGGGACATGGACTGGACCCCATATTGACATAGCGGTGTCAAGATGCTGGACTTTGTATCTCTCCCTCTCCAGTCCGATCAATGTTTATAAACAGTTACTTTGTATCTCTGTACCTCCCATCTGATCAATGTTTACAAACAATGTTACTTTGTATCTCTGTCTTAACAATGTTTATAAACAATTGTACTTTGTATCTCTCTATCTCCTGTCTAAGCAATGTTTATAAACACCATGTCAGATGGTCCTTTATTTTTTTAAAGCACCAGCTTCTGGGATGCCGAGTCTTTTCAACAGTGATACGGATAGATCATCAGATGGGTTTTCGTTGAATATACACGTTGGCATGTGACGGTCCTGTGTTGTAGTATTCATGAGTATGTAGTAAAAAATGTAATATAATCTTGTTAGCAGAGCAAAGTCCTTTGTGGGAACTCTGGATGCTGACGGATGTTCACAGAAGATCTGATGTAACGTTGGACGTTCTTCCTCTTAGCGGTCCTTCCAATCCCATTGCCGTGTGTGGAGAAGGATTGCAAAGTAACAGAGTAGAATAAAACGATGCAACCTTTGCTTTAATGTTTCGTATCACTATTGTCATTGCTGAGTAATCAGTGGTAGAAATGCAGAGATTTTTCTATTCTAATGTTTATATCTCTTAAAGTGGAGGTTCACCCAAAAGTGAACCTCGGCTTTTTGGAACCCTCCCCCCCTCCGGTGTCACTTTTCACATTTCAGGAGGGAGGGGGTGCAGATACCTGTGTAATACAGGTATTTGCGCCACTTTCGGATATAGACTCTGTGGGAGTCCCGCTCCTTTGCATCATTTCCTACAACCCCCCCTGCCGTTGTGTTCTGGGAAACACACGGCTCCCAGAACACCACGGGGACCAGTGAGGCTTGAGCAGCGTGACCCGCGCATGCGCAGTAGGGAACCGGGCAGTGAAGCAGCATCGATTCACTTCCCGATTCCTCTCACAGAGGATGGTGACAGGGGAAGACGAGCGGTTGCTCGCCCTCAGCTGCTGATGTCGCGGGCGACCTGGACAGGTAAGTGTCTATTTTTTTAAAGTCAGCAGCTGCAGTAATTGTAGCTGCTGGCTTTTAAAAAAAACAATTCAGGTGAACCCCAGATTTAAGCTCATTACACCTGTTACTCCCTAACTTTATAATGTCTTAGGCCGGCGTAGACGCGATCAGTCCATCCAATGAGAACGGTCCGAAGGATCGTGTCAGAACGCGGTGACGTAAAACACAATGAGGTGCTGAAAAAAAATTAAGGTTCAATGTTTCCTGGCGTCGAATTGATTCTGAGCATGCGCGGCTTTTTAACCAGTTACATTTTAAAGCAAGTTCTCTTTTTTTCTTTTTGACTGAAGGATAACTGTCTGGGGGGCCCCACATACGATCGGTTTGGATCGATGAAATGGACCTTCATTGGTTTTGACCGATCATGTGTACGCGGCCTTAGCAGTCCCTAATAACAGGGCTGCAGTTTCTCTTAACTTGGTAGTGGTTTCTAACCGTCCCTTGTAACATCACAGCAGTCCAGTGTTTAATCAGGGCCGGTGCTACCACTAGGAAAACTAGGCAGCTGCCAGCCATTGGTTTCCCTACTCTGTCTCTGCGCTATGTAAGTTTTTGGTGCTGTATTATAAATACATCTGTAATAAATGTTATAACTAGGGTTGTCCCCACTTGTACTCCCGCAAATGCCTCCGATGTCAGATCCGATACAACCCCACCCGCCGCCGCATAACGCATACTGCAACGCCGCTGCCACCTAGTTAATCACTGCGGCAGGGGCGGACTGACAACTCATGGGGCCCCCGGGCAATAGAAGATTTTGGGGCCCCTGGGCTTACAGATGGCCACCAAGGCAGGTGGCAGTACAGAGGCGGAGCAGCTAAAATCTCGGGATTTTCACATCAAAAGCATGTAGGTTTTGGACATATCAGGGACAGATGTAAAAAAACACAGATTTTTACATACTGTCCCTAGTTTTACTGAGCCTGGCAACCCTGATGGAGCCCCCTAGTGACATGGGGCCATCGGGCAGTGCCCGAGTTCCTCAATGGTCAGTCCGCCCCTGCACTGCGGGGAACATCACAGCTTTCATTTGAATAGCTGTGTGTTCCCCGCCGCGCCGCGTATAGACACTCCCCCTTGCTCGGGCAATCCCCAGATGATCTGTCTATCAAATTTCCCGAGCAAGGGGGAGTGTCTATACGCGGCGCGGCGGGGAACACACAGCTATTCAAATGAAAGCTGTGATGTTCCTCCGCGCTGATGAACTAGGCGGCGGGGGCTGCGGCTGCATATACGGTATGGGGGAGACATGGCTGCATCTATGGGGGAGACATGGCTGCATATGTGGGGGGACATGGCTGCAATTGTGGGGGGACATGGCTGCAATTGTGGGGGGACATGGCTGCATTTGTGGGGGGACATGGCTGCATCTGTGAGGGACATGGCTGCATTTGTGGGGGGACATGGCTGCATTTCGGGACACATTTAAAAAAAAGTATCGGTACTTGTACTCGGTCCTAAAAAAGTGGTATCAGGACAACCCTAGTTATAACCTTCAGTGGGCACTGCTGGGATAAGTGTGCACATCTAGGGGGATGCAGGAGGTTGCCTCTGCTGCATGTTACTCAGACAGTCACTCTGAAGTGTCATTATAGAGGGGCAGCACTAGAAGACATGTCCTGATGAAGCAAACACCCTCTGCGTGCCTCTGTGATTGGTGTTCTCCACTACAAGCCGCATTCTTCCTCTAGTGCCATCTCCTGTCACACTGATGCTTGGGCAAAGGGGTGGATTCAGGGGTGGAGCCAGGGGGGGGGGGGGCAAAAATAGGTTTCACCTGGGCTTTCAAAGATCCTTGCACCAGCCCTGTGTTTAATACAGGGCTGCAGACCCTAACTTTCGCCGTCACTAATAACATATCTACAGTCTCTTAATAACAGTTTCTATCTGCCTCTTGTAACATCACAGTAGTCTTTAGCAGTCTCTGGCCTTGACCAGTGGCGGTGCATCCATAGTGGGCTCAGGAGCGCTGCCCCCTCTCTCCTGCACCCGTCACTCAACAATACATAGATTCATGCATTGCATGAATCTATGTATTGTCACCGCTGCCGCCCACTATTCAGGTGGCCGGCCCCCTGTTGAGCGCTGGCCATATGAATACCAGCGGTGAGTGTGTTTTGGAAGTGTCTATCAAAGCCAGTGGGACAGTGGCTGCGTTTGATGGCACAGTGGCGACAATTGATGACACAGTGGCTGCATTTGATGGCACAGTGAGGCTGCAATTTATGTTTGTTTGTTTTTTTTCATTTGTTTGCGCCCCCAAAAATGTTGCGCACCAGCTGCCACTGGCTGTGACTTAATGGCCATTTTTAACAGACCCTTGTAATACCACAGTCCCTATTACCGGGCTACAATCCAGTACATGGACCGAAACTCTGCTGGTTCAGCAGGGAACGGACAAATTTCTATCCATGTATGGGCACCCAATTTTTTCCCTTACTTAATCAGTGCCACCAGCAGGGGTGTACTGACCAACCGGCACTGCCACTAGGGGCCCTTATCAGGGTTGCCAGCCTCTGTAAAACCAGGGACAGTATGTAAAAATCTGAGTTTTTAAAAAAAATCTCAAGATTATAGCTGCTCCACCCCTCCAGTACCTTTTCAGTGTGTGTGTGTGTATGTATACTGTGTGTGTAAATTGTGTGTATACTGTGTATGTATACTGTATGTGTGTGTGCGTGTGTATACTGTGGGGCTCCATAATCTATTGCTTGGGGGCCCCATAATCTCCTATCGCATGAGTTGTCAGTCCGCCCCTGGTCACCAGCTATAGCCAGCAGTACTGATCAGTGTATTCTGATGGCAGGGAAGTCTCCCTGCTGTCAATAACTGAACAGAAAGAATTCCCTTATCCACATCGCCTGTGTTGGCTGGGGAATAGGGTAATTTTTTTTCCCGTTTTTGACCTGCTGGTTGACAGGAATTTTTTTTAGCATGGGCTGCTTAAGTAGCAGATAGAATGGGAGATGGCATCTGATTTTGCACTCTGCTCCTTCAACAAGTCTTTGGTAGGTGTGCTGGCATGGAACATTTCTGTATTTCCCTGTCCAGAACAAGCTCTCCTCCTCTTCAATATCACCATCTAGTGTTTCTTTCACTCCCAAATATGTGCATTGAGGGCTGCTGGGCGATGGAGCATGTAGAGAATCATCAGATGCTGGACTTGGGAAAGGCGGAGGAGAGGGGGTGCGAGGCTGAAAATGAACTCCAAACTGGGCAAAGAGCTGAGTTTAATCATGTTTCATGGGACCGTGTGATGATTATGGCCCTTCGAGCCCAGCATGCCTAGTCGGCGGGCATTGGTAATATCCAGCAGTTTGTGGGATGAAGGATAAGGCCTTGGGGGCTTGTTCCGATCTCAGCATTTTACAGCGTTCATCAGTCTCCCGCTGGGAGCAAAATATGTTTATAAATCCACACTTAAGCCTGGCCCTTCTTTTATGAGACTCTATCGGTCTGACGTCTTCGCCCCGCATTGTTATATAGTAAAGGAAATCTATTGGGTTATTTCTGAGTGTACTGGCTTTGTGTTATTACTGTGAGGTTTACCCAAAAGTATTTGACTTTGTTATATTGCTGCTTGTGTTTTGCTTCACATTTGCAGGTGCATCTTCTTTATTTTTTCTCTATGTGTTTCCATGCAATCAGTAGGCTTTCTGAATGGTGGAAACCACTTAAAGAGGAGTTCCACCTAAAAAATAACTTTTTTTTAATCCACTCCCCTCCCCCTTACATGCCACATTTGGCATGTAATTTTTTTTTTGGGGGGGGAGTGGGGGCTTCAGTAGGAGTGGGACTTCCTGTCCCACTTCCTGCTTCCGCCGAGGGGCTGGTTAGGCGATTAAGCCTTAATCGCCTACACCAGCCCCTCCCTGTAGGCGATCACATGGGACACTGACAGGTCCCATGTGATCGCCTCTCCAATCAGCAGCGAGCCGCGCCGCGCACGCATGCGCAGTGCGGCTCGCGCATGCGCAGTGGGTGCCCGGCCGTGAAGCCGAAGGCTGTCACGGCTGGGTGCCCACAGTAGGAATGGAGACGCCGGCTGGGGAGGGGGGGAGAGGAGCGGAGCCCCGGTCGGCGCGTCGCTGGAACGCAGGACCAGGTAAGTGAGTGTTTATTAAAAGCCAGCAGCTACACTTTTTGTAGCTGCTGACTTTTAATAAACACAATTTTGGGCTGGAACACCCCTTTAAAGGGACACTAAAAGCAGGGCTTTTTAAAAAAAAAAAAAATAACAAACATGTTATACTTACCTCCACTGTGCAGTTCGTTTTGCACAGAGTGGCCCGGAAAGCTGTCTTCTGGGGTCCCTCGGCGGCTGTCTGGGCTCCTCCTCGCAAAAGCTTTCCCTCTTCATGCGAGGGCGCTCGCATGGAGGAAAGCTTTTGCGAGCGCACTCCCGTGATACAGCGGCGGCCATAGCCGCCGACTGTATCACTCGGCTCCGCCCCCGGCGCGCCGTGTCATCTGCTCTGATTGACAGCAGCGCTAGCCAATGGCTGCGCTGCTATCAATCCGCCCAACCTAGCCAATCAACGGCCAGGTTGGGAACCGAAGAGGACGACGTGGACGCGCCCGGGAGATTCGAACGGTCAGGTAAGTACAACGGGGGCTCGGGGGGGGGGGGGGCGGTGCTGTGAGATGTTTTTTTACCTTAATGCATAGGATGCATTAAGGTAAAAAAAACGTGTACCTTTACAACCCCTTTAAGGCATCCCATAAAGGAATCTTCTTTTTATTGTTATTTTTTTTGTTCAGTGGGTTGAATGAAAAAAAAAACGGACTCAATTCCCCCATCCACAGACTGATGCCCCGTACACACGACCGGTTTTCCCGTCGTAAAAAAAAAACGATGGATTTCCCGACGGAATCTCTCTCAAGCCTGCCTTGCATACACACGGTCACACAAATGTCCAGTGAACTTTTGACTGCCAAGAACGGGGTGATGTACAAGACTACGACGAACCGACAAAATTAAGCTCTATGCTTCCGAGCATGCACATTTTTTCCCATCGGAAAAGCATACAGACGGACGGTTTTCCCGCTATAATTCTTTCCTGACGGGGAAAAAAGAGATCCTGCTCTTCTTCTTTTCTTTTTTTTTTTTCGGCAGTTTTCCTGTGGGAGAAAGTCTGATGGAGCATACACACAGTCTGGTTTCCCGACGAAAAGCTCTCATCGCACTTTTTTCAACGGGAAAACCGGTCGTGTGTACGGGGCATCAGAATGAGGTTGGGGTAATCCTCTCTGCTGAGCTTTTGCATTCTAACAGTGGGGAAGCTTCCCCAGTGGACAGAATACACTGATCAGTGCTGCCGAATATAGCCTGCAGTGCTGATTGAGCAGGGAAAACCTGACATGGTGGTTGTACAGAAGTCGAAGGGTAGATCAAATTCTCTACAAACTCCCGGTCCATGCATGTATCAAAATTCGGCCAGTTCCTGCTGAACCGGCTGAATTTTGATACATGTGTGGCCAGCTTTAGGCTTTACTAATTAAAGAGTAAGGGCCCTTTCACACGAGGCGGATGAGTAATTATCCGCCTCCGTGTGTCCGTAAGCTCAGCAGGGATCGCTCCATAAATCCCCGCTTAGTTGTCGGATGACAGGGCGGTCTCCGCACACTGTGCAGGGACCGCCCTGTCTTTTCTCCGCTCTCCCCTATGGGGGGATCGAATGAACATGGACCGTGTGTCCGTGTTCATCCGATTCACAGACGGAAGAAGAAAAAATAGGACATTCTTCCATCTGCAAAATTGGATCTTTGCGGAGGCGGGTGACACCCGCAATCACATATGGACCAATGTATGTCCCTTTTTCATCTGCAAATGGATGGATGAAAAAGCGGACATACGGTCCGCACGTCTGAAAGGGGCCTTAGTAAACCCTCCTATCGTTTTCCGTCAAGGAAGATGCCATCTTTGCCTCTGTTTAATCTACAGCTGCCATGATGCTGCACATGTGATTAGAGCTGAAACGATTAATCGATATTATCGATAATAATCGATAATGAGAATCGTTGTCAACGATTTTCATTATCGATTAGTTGGTCCGCACCTTCCGACTGTCCGTCCGCCCGCCCATTCAAAGCCGCGGCCTCAATTACTAGCCGCCGCGGGCCCGCCGCGATCGAGCAGCGGGGGAGGTGGGGGAGCACGGAGGCACAGGATCCTGTGTTTCCGTGCGCCCCCACCTCCCCTGCCGCGCGATCGCGATGGGTCCGCGACGGCCGGTAATTGAGGCCGCGGCCTTGTGAAGTCCCAAGCTCTTCCTTCTGTGAGCTGGCGCCATCTGGTGGTGGCCGTTTGATATTACAAGTTAAACAGCAATTCTAATGTGATTTTTCACTGCCATCTCCTTCCCTATAATTAGAACCCCCAAACATTATATATAATTTTTATTCTAACACCCTAGAGAATAAAAAAAAATTAGACTGTGAAAGATAATGTTATGCCGAGTAAATTGATACCCAACATGTCATGGTTCAAAAATTGCCTACGCTCGTGGAATGGCGTCAAACTTTTAAAATCTCCATAGACAACGTTTAAAGAAATCTACAAGTTGCATGTTTTGAGTTACAGAGGAGGTCTAGAGCTAGAATTATTGCTCTCGCTCCAACAATCGCGGCGCTACCTCACTTGTGGTTTGAATACCGTTTACATATGCGGCCACTACTCACGTATGTGTTCGCTTCTGCGTGTGAGCTCGTCGGGACGGGGCGCGTTTTCTGGCTCCTAACTTTTTTAGCTGGCTCCTAGATTCCAAGCAAATTTGTCAAGCCCTGCCGTGAGGAATATTGCCCCAGCATTGGTGTTCCCAGGAGGAATAGTGCCCCAGCATTGGTGTTCCCGGGAGGAATAGTTCCCCAGCATTGGTGTTCCCGGGAGGAATAGTGCCCCAGCATTGGTGTTCCTGGGAGGAATAGTGCCCCAGCATTGGTGTTCCCGGGAGGAATAGTGCCCCAGCATTGGTGTTCCCGGGAGGAATAGTGCCCCAGCATTGGTGTTCCCGGGAGGAATAGTGCCCCAGCATTGGTGTTCCCGGGAGGAATAGTGCCCCAGCATTGGTGTTCCCGGGAGGAATAGTGCCCCAGCATTGGTGTTCCCGGGAGGAATAGTGCCCCAGCATTGGTGTTCCCGGGAGGAATAGTGCCCCAGCATTGGTGTTCCCGGGAGGAATAGTGCCCCAGCATTGGTGTTCCCGGGAGGAATAGTGCCCCAGCATTGGTGTTCCCGGGAGGAATAGTGCCCCAGCATTGGTGTTCCCGGGAGGAATAGTGCCCCAGCATTGGTGTTCCCGGGAGGAATAGTGCCCCAGCATTGGTGTTCCCGGGAGAAATAGTGCCCCAGCATTGGTGTTCCCGGGAGGAATAGTGCCCCAGCATTGGTGTTCCGGGGAGGAATAGTACTGCTGCAAAGTTGTGTAATGTTAATGTTAAACATTTTTTAATCTGCCGTTTGAGTGTAACATGTTTTTTCATTATTACTGTTAAATAAACGAAAAAATTCCACATTACGTTTTTTTTAATGATTTTATCCGATTAATCGGAAAAATAATCGGCCGATTAATCGATTATGAAAATAATCGTTAGTTGCAGCTCTACATGTGATCAGCTATAACACCAGCCATTAGATGGTTTGACAGTTTGGTTGAGAGCAAAGGGGTGTGGCAGGGGGTGTGTCCTATGCCTACATATGTTTGTTAGTAGGCGTCCCTCATTCCCATCTCAAAATGTTGGGAGGTATGCGAGAGGCTGCAGCAAGGGCTGATCTGTGTTAGACATTTGTGTGAGATTTATGTGATTGTGTCCTCTGAGTCGACACCTCAGTCCAGGAAGTAAATGATGACCTTGTATGATGCCTGAACATGTCTGTCATCCTTTAGGGAAGCAAAGCAGAGTTGTTGCATGTGTAGTCACAACTTTCACTAAACATTCTCTGGTGGGGATTCAGTCACTGTCATTTAACCCCTTCCTTACCGGGCCATTATAAAATGACGCTGGCAGGAACCCTCCTTCCAGGTTGACGTCTTTTCTTCCCGGCAATCTATGGCATGCACGGCACTGCTCGTGACCCGGTGCGCATGCACGGCAGCCGCAATTTCCGCCGGGCACCCGTGATTGCCGGAAATCACGGCAAAAGTGTGGATCTGTGTGTGTAAACACACAGATCCACCTCCTGTCAGAAGCGAGGAGACCGATGTGTGTTCCCAGTACAGAGGAACACACATCGGTCTCCTCCGAGATGATCAAATACCACTAAATGAAAGCTCTATTTGTGGGGGGGAACCATAAAGATTTCATTTGGATACAGTGTTGCTTGGGTACAGCGCTGAAAACTAAAAATTGGTCTGGGCAGGAAGGGGGTGAAAATGCCCGGTATGGAAGGGGTAAAAACACATGGACCAGGAAGATTCACCTGCAGAGAATTGTTGCTTTATAATTCTGCCCCATAGCATATAATTCATTGAATGATGTAAATGTCACTGGCTGGCACCATGCAAGTCACTTTTATAAGATAATGATGCAGTAGCCCGGCACAGCTCCCTGACATTCCAATATAATAGACTGGCAGAGGCTTACAGATGGGATTACAACAGGCTGGCATAGTGATGCAGATGGGATTAATACAGTACGCTGGCAAAGATGACACGGAATACATTTCACCGACATAAGAAATTAGTTTTACATCTCTGTGTCAGCATACAATACTACACTCTGAGATCGGCGCTCCCGCTGATGACTTTCTAATTGCACAAAAGTAACAGTCCATTTTTATCGTTTTAACATGTGACTGCTCCGGTCAGCTTTGTCAATACTGCCAATACGACCAATAATGCCTTTGCGGACTGCCAATATCCACTTCACCGCCAGAAGTTTTACCCCCCCCCCCCCATGACCAGGCCACTGACCAGGCCACTTTTTGCAATTTGGCACTGTTACTTTAACTGACATTTGCACTGTGGTGCGACTGTACCCCCCACAAATAGAGCTTATTTTAGTGGTATTGGATTTGGTAATGGTTTGTTTTTTTGCAAAGCACAGTTGGTTTAGGCAAACCAAGAAAGTTGGGCAAGTTGGTGGTAGTTAAGCAGAGAGGGGCAGAGGTGTTTAGTTTTAAAAGAGGTCACTTTTCGAGACTAGGAACAAAAGGGTTTGGGTCTATAAGAGGGAAATATGTGGAGTGGAGGTGTTTGGTTCTCAAAGAGGTCTCTTTTTGAGACAAGGGACAAACGGGTTTGGGTTAGGGATGAGCTTCGAGTTCGAGTAGAACTCATGTTCGACTCGAACATTGCCTGTTCGCCGAACAGCGAACTATTTGGGGTGTTCGCGGCAAGTTCGTGTGAACTTTAGAACCCTGTTAAAGTCTATGGGACTCGAACGTTTTAAATCTAAAGTGCTAATTTTAAAGGCTAATATGCAAGTTATTGTAATAAAAAGTGTTTGGGGACCTGGGTCCTGCCCCAGGAGACATGTATTAATGCAAAAAAAGTTTTAAAAACTGCATTTTTTTTGGCAGCAGTGATTTTAATAATTCCTTTAAGTGAAACAATAAAAGTGAAATATTCCTTTAAATTTCGTACCTAGGGGGGTGTATAGTATGCCTGTAAAGTAGCGCTTGTTTCCCATGCTTAGAACTGTCCCTGCACAAAGTGTCATTTCTGAAGGAAAAAAAGTAATTTAAAATCACTCGCCGCTATAATGGCTCCTGGCAATACTGTACAGAGAAAAGTCATTAATAAAAAAAAATGTGTGGGGTTCCGCTGCATTTTTTTTTAAATTTGGGGTGGAGTTCCCCTTAAAATCCATACCAGACCTGAAGGGTCTGTAATGGATATTTGGGGGGAACCCCACATAATTTTATTTTAATTTGACGCAGGGTTCCCCTTAATATCCATACCAGACCCTAAGGTGAGTGATTTTAAATGACTTTTTTTCTTTCAGAAATTACATTTTGTGCAGGGATAGTTTTAAGCACAGGAAATGAGCGCTACTTTACAGGCATACTATACACCCCCCTAGGTACAAAATGTAAAGGAATATTTCAATTTTATTGTTTCACTTTAAGCATTATTAAAATCACTGCTCCCGAAAAAACGGCAGTTTTTTAAAACTTTTTGTTGCATTGATACATGTCCCCTGGGGCAGGACCCGGGTCCCCAAACACTTTTTAGGACAATAACTTGCATATTAGCCTTTAAAATTAGTACTTTAGATTTCAAACGTTCGAGTCCCATAGACTTTAACAGGGTTCTAAAGTTCACACAAACTTTTGGTCTGTTCGCAGGTTCTGGTGCGAACCGAACCCAGGGGTGTTCGGCTCATCCCTAGTTTGGGTCTATAATGTTATTTGTGGAGTGGAGATGCATGGAGGTGTTTGGTTCTAAAAGAGGTCATATATGTGAAAAGAGTGTTATTGGTGTTATTGGTGGAGTTGAGAAGGAACAGGGGGTTGGGTCTGTAAAAGAGCAGTTGTGGAAAAGAGGGGTTAGGAATTGGATGTATAAGAGGACAGGATATTTGTGGAGTTAAGAGGGACAGGGGGAAATTGGTCATTAAAAGGGGCAGTTGTGGAAGAGTGAGGGGCGGAGGGGTTTAGGTCTATAAGAGTCCAGTTGTGCAGGAGAGAGGGAGGGGTTTAGGTCTATCGGAGGATAATTGTGGAGGAGAGTAATTAAAGGGGTTGTAAAGGTAAAAATAAAAACCTAAATAGCTTCCTTTACCTTAGTGCAGTCCTCATTCACTTGCCTCACCCTTCCATTTTGCTTTTAATGTCCTTATTTCTTCTGAGAAATCCTCACTTCCTGTTCTTCTGTCTGTAACTCCACACAGTAATGCAAGGCTTTCTCCCTGGTGTGGAGTGTCTTGCTCGACCCCTCCCTTGGAATACAGGAGAGTCAGGACACTCTCTACGTTGCAGATAGGGAAAGGAGCTGTGTGTTAGTGGGCATCCTGACTCTCCTGTATTTCAGGGGAGGGGGCAAGCACGACACTCCACACCGGGGCTGAAAGCCTTGCATTACTGTACAGGAAGTGAGGATTTTTCAGAAGAAATAAGGACATTTAAAAGCAAAATTGAAGGATGAGGTAAGTGAAGGAGGACTGCACTGAGGTAAAGGAAGCTATTTAGAATTTTTTTTTTTTTTTACCTTTACAACCACTTTAAGGAATTAGGGCCTTTTAAAGGCTAAAGCTGGGTGGTTCTTTCAACCAGCGGTTTGAAGGAAAAAATTAAAATCGCAGATCCCTTGCATCAACTCAAGCGATTTTGATGCAGGGATCCCTATCTGTGTCCTTGTATTCTCACAACTGGGACTTCCCCTGTCAGAATACAATGCTCAGCACTACAAGTTGGTTTTCCGGTATGACCGTTTCACAGAAGTCAGTCGTTAAACCAGCTTCTGTTGACCACATACTGAATTCAGTGTATACCCTGTTTTAGTTGTGGTCTCTGAAATTGAATTATGACTGGAGGCTATAGAAAGCTTGTATCTGTAGCTTAAAGGGTTTGTAAAGGAATATTTTTTTTTATCTTAATAGCTTCCTTTACCTTAATGCAGTGCTGTTTTCATGTCCTCATTGTTCGTTTTTTGCTCTCAAGTTGCTGTAATCCTTCTCTGATCTCCACACTTCCTGGTTGTCTGTTTCCTTATAACCACAGTACTGGTAGCTTTCTCTCTGTGGTCACTAATCAAGGAGGTGTGATTACTGTGTGTCTAAAACCCCTCAGCACCAATCACTTTAGTTTTTCAAACCATCACTGCCCTCTATTGGCTCTGTGCCTCTGTATATCACAGAAGCATGAAACGGCATGCAAAAACAAAACTGAAACTGCAGGTACATTATATGATTGATTTCTATCTATTTTTAATCGTTTTTAAAAGGAATCGGTTAACTATTATGTCTCTATACCCTGTAAACAGTCATTTCAGCAAAAACATTTTTTTCCTTTCCAACTCCTTTAACTGCCCAATTTTTCATCTCAGAAATGTGTCCAGTTTTGCTCCCCCCCCCCCCCCTTCCTTTCAGATTTCATCTCTAGAGACTTGGCATTGATTAGTACACTTTGTACTTTTACAGCCTATTACATGGTCCCCTCTGGGGGTGAAGCTGTAGAAATAATCCTTTATTTATAGAAATTTTCAGTAATGAGCTGCAATCTCACTCCTGATTGCAGGTTTTAGGGTTACAAGCCATGGGGACACCCTCGTTCAGAAAATGACTGACTGGTATAATAAGATGTGAGATGGTAATTCAGGGCTTTTTAACAACTTTTTTCTGCCAATCTTAACATTCAAGACTATTAAGGAAAGACTTACACTGGAGGTCTTTAACATCACAACTTCTCTAAATAATTACATGATAAAGCTGCTGTGTCTATGAGGTTATTAGACTGTCAGTCACTGTAAATAATCCTCCTTGCCACTTCTCCTGTATCACTGGTGGGCAGACAGCCTGAGAAGAGCAGGATTTATTTTGCCTCCATTATTTTTAGTGTAACAGCCGAAGAAAACCACAGATCATAATGTTATTTTTCCCAAGGCAGCAATACTTCCCTGTTACTGGTTAGAACTGGGCTGCAGACACTAAGAAAAGAGTCCCTGGCCGGGCCACCATCAGGAATTTTGGGGCCCCCCTTACACAGCTTCAGGCATGGGCCCCCTGGAGCAGAGAACTGGGGGGGGGGGCATCCACCTCAAATTTAGAAGCGGGGGGGGGGGGGGGGGTTTGCCCTGGGGACCTCTGGGCCCCCCCCACAAAAAAAAGGGGTAGTAGCCATTCAGGGCCCAGGGGACCTCTGGGCTCTTTAATAAAAATATATATATATATATATATATATAAAAATTCTAAAAAAAAAAAAGGGGGGGGTTACGTTCTGGGGCCCTCTGGGCCTTTTAATAAAAACAAAATAAATAAATAAAAATTGAGAAGAGGGGGGGGTTCCACGAATTGGGAGGGGTTGCCCTGGGGACCTCTGGGCCCCCTACAAAAAAAAATATAAAAAAAAGGGGTAGTAGCTATTCGGGGCCCAGGGGACCTCTGGGCTCTTTAATAAAAACAAATAAAAAAAATATATATATATATAAAAAAATTTTTTTCTAAAAATAAAAAAAAGGGGGGGTTGCCTTCTGGGGCCCTGGGGACCTCCGGGCCCTTTGATAAAAAGAATAAAGAAAAATAAATAAAGTATATAAAAAAAATATTTGTTTATAAAAAAAAAGGGGGGGTTGCCATCCGGGGGCCCTGGGGACCTCTGGGCCCTTTAATAAAAACAAATTACAGGTGTACTGCCCCTTGATGGCGGCCCTGGTCCCTGGTGTGTAATGCACATTATATCTCCTTACATAAGCTCCTAAATTAAATTTCACTTTAATTATTTAACCAGTGTGCACTAATAAGTGTTAATGCAGCAAAAGTTCCATTAGTACGCTTAGAGGTTATTAAAGATCGTCTGCTGTTGAGTCATGCGATCATTGCTATGCGCTCTACTGACAGGAAGGTTGTCAGATCATGCAAAGACCTTATCCAGTCAACACTGCCTGAGCACCAGCCCCCCAGATGGGAAAAGAAAAGAAAAGAATTGGTCACATGACTTGACTGCAGACTTTCTTTTTTAAATATTGCATTGTGAATTTTTATTAAAGTTTCTTTACCGCCAGGGGTAAATCTACATTCTTTATAAGAATCATTTTCACAAAAATATTCCATAAGGGAAAGATGTATGGGAAGAAAAAAATCAATGAGCAGATTGTAGTCAAACAAATACATACTGTAAAACAAAATGGGGTAGATTTACTAAAACTGGAGCACTCAGGATCTGGAGCAGCTGTGTGTGGTAGCCAATCGGCTTCTAACCTCAACTTGTTCAATTAAGCTTTGGCAATAAAACCTGAAAACTGATTGGTTTCTATGCAGAAGTGAGCCTGAGTTTGCACTCTTGTTGGACGCCGGGCACCTGAATTACAGCAGCGGGGTATTTTTTGGAAAGCACCTGATTGTAGCCATACGCTCTAATAGGCGTCTAAAATGGTGAACAGCGGGCGCCATGCTACCACCCTCAGCTTATACTCGAGTCAGTGTACCTTAAATTATTGAGAGGCTGCGGGCGTCCATTGTTTAAACTTGCGGTCTCCTCCTGGTCCCCTCCGTGATAGGCAGAACTGTGTCTGCTGGGAAACGCCTACCATGAACGTTCTCTCAACCTCGGGTTTCCCAGCAGACACTTTGTTCAGTGTTTTGCCAATCATGGACGTCTTTTCATTCTCGGACAAGAGGATCTCCGTGATTGGCGGAACACTGAACACAGTGTTTGCTGGGAAACTGAGTCCGAGGATGAGAGAACATCCGTGATAAGCTAAACTATGTCTGCTGAGAAACGGCTAACACGGAAGGGACCAGGAGGAGACCGCCAGTTTTAAACAATGAATGGATGCCCGCAGACTGTCAATTTCAGGTACACTGACAATGGGCACAGTGAGGTTGCAATGGGCACAGGGAGGTTGGCATAGCAAGGTTACAATGGGCACAGTGAGGTTTGCACAGTGAGATTGCAATGGGCACAGTGAGGTTGCCATGGGCACAGTGAGGCGTGCAAATGGGCATTGTTGACCCTCTTTTGCGCTTACAGTAGCTGCTGCATTCTCACCCTAGGCTTATACTCGAGTCAATCCGTTTTCCCTTTTTTTTATTGGGTACCTCGGCTTATATTCGGGTCTGCTTATACTCAAGTATATACAGTAATTGACTTCTGCCTAAACTAGCCCTAGTATATGTAGGAATGTGAGTTAGGGACCTTCGACTGTAAGCTCCATGAGGGCAGGTATTCATGTGAATGTATAATTTGGGGTCAATTCACAAAGAGAAACGTTATTTGTTTTCTTCAGGTGTTAAATTAGCACTCCTTATTTAACGCTAGCAAACATGGTATTCACGAAAGCTATAATCGTTATTTAACATAGTCGTTATGGTTTTCAACTGACTCTTTATCCAAACGTTATGCTAACTACTCAGACGTTATTATTAACATTTGGGACGTTAAAATAACTCTTAAGATCGTTAAATAATGCTGGAGAGATGCATTCTGGGAGCAGAAGGGGAGGAGAACAGCTGCATGTGGAAAAGAGCAGATACAGAGAGAGAGAGACACACAAGCAATACACATGGAGATTGAGCATGTGATGTGCATAACTTCTAGTGTGTGCTTTTCTAAAGCCATGTGTATTTCCTCATACAGAGAATAAATCATGGGAGATGATAATCGGAATTTAGCTATCACCTGGGTTTCAGAAAAGTCATCCAAAATAGTATGTGAACGGAATACACATTTATAAATCTGAACAACATTCTAACATGTTCTTCTTCGCCTCTGGATAATTTTAAGTTCAAATAGAGCACGGTTCTAGCTTGCCCAACACTACACTACACTACAAAAATCGCCAAAAACTTCCTCTAACAACAAAATATCGCCTGGGAAATGTCATAACGCCACCCTGAGGGAGGTGTTAATTTAACGATTGCTTAACGATTGATAACTGTCAAATTTTTTTTTGTGAATTGCACTTCTGTACATATTTAACGATTTGACTCTTTAAAATAACGTTTTGAATCTTTAAAATAACGATTTGACTCTTTAATAAGGATCCACACCTTAAAATATCGTTTCTGTGTAGGGAAACGTTATTTGATGATTTTTCAAAGCGTTAAATCGTTTAGTGAATTGAACTAGCTTCAATAACGTGCAAAATCGTTAAAATAACACTCGCAATCTGAAAATAAAGCTTTGTGAATTGACCCCTATATATGTAAAGTGGTGTAATCTGATGGTACTATATAAGTACCTATAATAAAGTATACACTGCCTCACCCCACTCTGAATATGCTCAGTGGGTCTCTATTTCTTTAGCACTGTGCTTAAAATCAGAGCCACTAGAGGCAGATCTGCTGACAGCCTAAAGATTTACTTCTGTTTAGGGCTTTTGGACTTCTGTAAAATGGCAGCCTCTGGCAAGAAGAAACAAAAGCAATGCTGGAGGCAATTTACAGCGCACACAATTTCGTAGCATAAATATTAATGTAGAGTGTATGGTACTTGCTAGGGTTCATTTGAATAGTTGTAGTGTTCCGCGCCGCGTATAGACACTCCCCCTTGCTCGGGATTGGACGGGTGATCTATACGCGGCGCAGCGATGAACACTACAGCTATTCAAATGAAAGCTGTTATGTTCCCCGCGCGTATTAACTATGTTTCAGCGGCATCTAGGTATAGGGGACATGGCTGCATCTATGGGGGGACATGACTGCATCTGTGGGGTGACATGGCTGCATCTGTGGGGGGACATGGCTGCATCTGTGGGGGGACATGGCTGCATATATGTGGGGGGACATGGCTGCATATATGTGGGGGGACATGGCTGCATATATGTGGGGGGACATGGCTGCATATATGTGGGGGACATGGCTGCATTTGTGGACATATTTAATAAAAAGTATCGGTATTGGCGAGTACTTGAAAAAAAGTATCGGTACTTGTACTCGGTCCTAAAAAAGTGGAATCGGGACAACCCTAGTACTTGCTAAAGAACATTATTTTTTATCAAGCTGTTATGGGAAAAGTTCCACTTTGAATAATCCCATGACTAGGTTTCTACTAGCCAAAGGGTTTGCCAACATCCTAGCGGTTAAGGTGGAATGTAAACTCCTGCTATGTTGGTATCTACAGTAGTTTATGGATTTCTTGCACTATTCCCAGTTACCCATTTTATTGCTTTCAGGGCTGTTCTGTAGAGGTCAGAGGAATCTGTTTTATACATATGTTAGAATTGCCACCTCTTTCCCTAGGGACCCTTCTGTCCTCAACAAAAAGCCTGATGCTTTTATAGTCATTCAATTTAGGTTATTAACCCATATCCTCACAGCTGATAAAATGGTGCTAACTCTGGCATATAGGGCCTCCCCTTTTGCAGAGGTCAAAAATATTGGGTTATGTTTTAAGAAAAACATCTAAATTATGAAGGGTATGGACCCCATGATCGAGTCTTACATAGCGCCAGCCTTGCACGTATATTCTCTAACAATATATTTCTTCTTGCCTTACCATGTTGCGAGGCCACCAATCATCTATAAGCATAGTGAATCCAACCGTAAAACATCCTGTCGGGGGGGGGGAAAAGACAAAACAACCCACTATAAACCTGTGACCCTACACCCTCTTACCTCCCCCTGAGCCCCCATTAGCTGTCAATATACCCAAACAGCATTTGCATCGGATTGGATGCAAATCCTTTTTCTGTTGACAAATTTTAAGTTCTTTGATTTTTCAATCAAGGGATATCGGGCAGCAATTTTCAGACAGTTCCTGAACGTACTTCTAGTGCCAGTTGTTTTCCTGTCTGCATTACATTGCAAAACATGACAAGGATTTGGATCTTTGTATGACCCTTGACTTCTGATTGCCTTGAAGTGGATTAGTGTTGAACTTCATGCCCATGAACGTGCCATGTTCTGATCATCTGCTGGGGACCTAAGGTCACGGGACAATTGTCAGAATCCACAATAATTCCTCTTTGGTCCTCCTTGCTAATATAGCTTGGACAACTTGTGGTTTTTCAGCAGTTGACAATCTGCTGTTTTTGAAGGTCATCATTCCAAAATGATGTTTTTGTGCCCTCTTTTCACTAAACGCCAGTTCTTACAGAGGGGAGATGAAGGACGGAACTGGGCACCGCAGATAAAGGCCTTTGAAGAAAAATGCAGAAAGATTCATCCAGGGAAGTTTGTCTCTTATGGCCTCTCTGTCTTTGATTCTCCCTCTCTGTAGAATTGTATATCTAAAGACCGAAGCAGGATAATTTGAATTATTCTCCCAGACACAAGCTAATTAGTGAAGGATTGTACTGAATACTCTATATTGAACTCTTCTTAGATGTCCAGAATATCACCTTGGTCTAGTTTATTCTGATCTACAGTGCTCTGTAAACATGAAGGTGCACCACCCAGCAACACCAATAAGTGGTGATTGTAAACCCTTACACACCACTTTTACCTACAGGTAAGCCTATTATGAGGCTTATCTGTATGTACCGTGAATATCTCCTAAACTTGCACCGTTTAGGAGATATTCACTGTATCAACATGTGCCGATGTCAGTGAGTGCGTGAATAACTTATATAGCGCTACAAATGCGAACTGAATCGCCTCAAGGCTCTTGGAATCTATTTTCCATCTATTTAGCCTTCAGAAAAGATGGGTCTTGAGTTTTTTCCGTAAACAAGATACGCTAGGCCAGAATAAAGATGCGCCCAGGTACGTGAATCCGGGCCATGGTGGTTTCCCTGTTACCAGTCGTGCCGCCGTGCTCTGGAGATGTGCACTGAAAAAACAATGCCTTTGTCAATCCATTTTTTGGTCCCAAACCCTCCCATTTCTATTTTCCTCACAACTGCCCCTCATCTGGATCCACTTTCTTTCTTTCATACACCTTAACCCCTCCATCCATCTCTCTTCCACAACATTCCCTCTTATACACCTAAACCTCTCTGCCCTTTCCTCCTCCACAACTGTCCCTCTTAGGGACTAAAACCCCTCCATTCTCCTCTCCTCCACAACTGTTCTTTCATAGCCCAAACTTCTCCATCCCACTCTCCTTCTCAACTGACCCTCCTATAGATCTAAGCCCCTCCATCCCTCACGCCTCTACAACATTCTCTCCTATACAAGCCTACCCATCCACCCTTCTCTCCCCCGTAAGTCTAATCTCTGTCCTTTTTATCCTCCACAAATGTCCCTTTTATGGACCCAAACTCCTCCATTCCTCTTTCTTCCAGAACTGTCCTCTCATAGACCAAAACTCCTTCATCCCTCCCTCCTCCACAACTGCCCCTCTCTCCTCCACAACTGCCCCTCTCTCCTCCACAACTGCCCCTCTCTCCTCCACAACTGCCCCTCTTTCCTCCACAACTGTCCCTCTCTCCTCCACAACTGTCCTTTCATAGACCAAAACCCCTCCACCCATCTCTCTCCCACAACTGTCCCTCTCCCCTCCACAACGGTTCTCTTGTTTTTTTTCTTGGTGTCAGATACCATCCTATAAATTATCGCCCTGCTTATTGGCACACATTATTATGACTGAAAGTTATTAATGTTGCCACCAGCAACTACTCCAATGGATTCTTCTAATTTTGTAATTTCGGAAACACGCTGGGACTTGGTTACCATGGCAGCACGATTACAGTTAATAAGCAGCAGGGCATATAAATGATTTGTGTCTTTGCTGTATCTGTTTTCACTGATTGCAGGTATTGTGTTTGCCAGTTAAGGAAGCATCTTGAGCATTTGAAGTGTTGGTTTTGTAAACATATTTTTTAACAGAAAATTGGTCGAAAAACTAGCTAAAAATGTATTTCCAGACCATCAACTCACTTGCATCTTTTTTTTTTTCCTCCTGCTCATGGCGATGCTTCACATGTGCACAGGGTGTGCCAGGTGTGCCTGGGCACACCCTAACCACCCTGTGCTGTACAGATTCCCCCTGCTGCTTGACTGCAGAGAAAGGGACCAGGGAATCTGTCCTCAATCCCTTTCTCTGTCTCAAAAGTGATTTATCACATTCGACCCCTGATATTTTACCAATGTCCCCCAATGGCTCCTAAAAAAAATTATATTGTAAAAAAAAAAAAAAACATTGTAAAAAATAATAAAAAAATTGTAAAAACGTATTCAAAATAAATAAACTACTGACACCGTCCTCTGCCCCACCGACACCGTCCTCTGCCCCACCGACACGCATGTGTGTTTGAGTTTTGGGGTGCACATCTAATGCACACCTATGATGCTACACATATGCTCAGAATTTACTTATGTTTAAATCAATCCAAATTATGAATACAATTTCAATTCTTCCAGTAAGTTTTTCACTCTATTATTTTTGCATGTTCCCATGGATAAAAAAATCATTAAAGTGTGTATAACTAAAACTTTTTTTTTGTCCTATAATTGGAGAAAGAAGGTTTGACACCTTAAAAAAAAAAAAAAAAGTTACCGCCCAGATGGGTGTATGGAAACAATCTATGTCCTCTCAGAAAAGCCCAGGTGCCGGTAATTCACAAAGCAAAATTAGAAAGAATATTTGGACAGCCGCACTCGGAAAAAAACTTTCGGTTGCCTTTAATTGGTAAAAAAACTTCAAACACCACATATCATGACTAAGCACTAATCATTAGTGTGAAACACATCAGCTGTATCCCCTATTTTTGCTGAGATATGTGGTGTTTGAAGTTCCTTTACCAATAGAAGGCAACCAAAAGGTTTTTTCAGAATGTGGCTGTCCAAATATACCCCGCTGTAGTATTCAGGTGTCTGTGCCATCCGGCAGGATCACAGATCTGGATAGAAAGAAATACAAATTTGTTAGAAAATAGTTCCCAAATATTTATTTAGCTGCTTGTCAGGAGTTCAGCTCAAAGATATTTTAATGTGAAGCCAATACATTGAAAACAACTGAAAAGTAATCTTAGAAACTTCTATGAGATCTTTCTCTGACCTATTCCTTGCCTGAGCTATTTTTGCACATATTTAAAAAAAAAAATACAACCTTTTAGGCCTGAGAGTCGGTTCACACTGGGGCGACTTGGGATCCGACTTGAGGTCGCCTCAAGTCGTCCCAAGTCGCGCTGTAAAGAAAAACAATGTTAGTGAATGGGAGCGGTGTTATTACACACTACTCATGTCGCTCCAACTTCAGAAAAGGTTCCTGTACTACTTCAATCCGACTTGTCGCCTCAGAAGTCTGATCACTAGCTACTTTCCAGATAAGATAACATACATTTCTTAGGCAAACCTCTCCCTCCCCCCTCCCTCTCCCAGAGCTGATTGTTGTTTTATTGGCCACTGAAATGTCTCCTGTCTTGGAGATGACTTCAAGTCGTGTTGTAAATCTCCCCAGATCGCCCTGTGGTTCATGCTCAAGTCGTGTCTGAGTCGCCTCTGAAAGTTGCGCTGGAAGTCGTGTCGCCCCAGTGTGAACCGACTCTGAAGATTAGTTGAAGCCACCAATCACTATATATTTTCTGAAATCAGACTCCCTGGAGAATAAAATTGTTTTAGTTTCAATTTGTTTTGTCGCCCAATATTAGCGCATTTTAGGAGAAAATACACTGATGTTCATTTTAGGGCACAAACACAATATATTACCAACTTTTTGGTAAAATGTTAAACATGAGGTTGCACCAAGAAGATAGATTCCCAACATGCCAAGACTTAAAATGGTGTACTTCTGTGAAACAGTGAGAAACTTTGGTATTGTATATTTCCTGTAGGTATTGCTTTGAAAGCCCTACAGGTCATCAATTTAGGTCACCATCTGACAGTTGAGAGTCGGCTTGTCAGATTTATATACAGAGAGTTGTTGCAGAAAACATTTCAGACTCTTCCTTTCTATTTGATAGCTTTCTTTATACTTCCTACTTTATAGCACTCTGAAGAGCCATCTTGCAGTGGATCACTTTTCAGGTCCTTACACAGGCAGTGAGAAGGCATTTTGTTGCTATCTCACCACCTCTTTTATTCCCTAAAAGCCTGCACCCTTGTGCTGCAGCTGCATGCATTGTGCACAGTTGCAGCAACATCCCCCATGCACTGCCCACCAAACAAGACAGAAGGGCTTATTTTGCCATGGTTTGTGTATTACCCTCCTCCCCCCAGGCTACATTTGCAGCATAGAGGTATCAAGTAGGGGGTAGAAAAAATGCAGCTAAAACTATTGGCTTTATTGCACCATAACTGCAAGTGTAAACAATCCTTTAGCTCAGTGGTCTCCAAACTGCGGCCCGAGGGCCGTTTGCGGCCCTTCGCTTGCCTTTATCCGGCCCTTGGGGCACTATCCCTCTCACACATACGAGACACTATTCTGCCATCTGACACCGACAATGGAGCATCTTTTCTCCCACTGACACAACTAATAGAGCACTATTGCTCCCTATGATACCAGGAATTGGGGCACTATTCCTCCCCCTAATACCAGATGTTCACCAACAATGATGCCAGGAAAATTTCTACTCCCGCTGGTCAAAGTCCGGCACTCCAAGAGTCTGAAGGACAATAAACCGGCCCTTTGTTTAGAATGTTTGGAGACCCCTGCTTTAGCTGGTAGCTTACAGACTTAAATTAATTTACATGCATTTTCTGTAATGCATTATTTGGAAGAAAAAAATCACACAATTGTTCCATCTGGCAGTAGTTCCCCCATGCCGCAGGGGGGATTCATCACTCAAATCCTTAAAGCGTAGCTCAACTTTGGTCTAGAAAAAACATCCCCCCTCTGGTTGATCTATGTACTTTGCAAGGATTATAACAAACTTTTGTTGCAGATTCCTACCTTTTGTTATTCTGAATGAATCAATGTGTGTTTGTCTCTGCCTCTATTCTGGGTGGGTCTAATAGGAGTGGTTTCATAATTAACTGTCAGGTGTGCAGCCGCAGAGCACTAATGAGGAAATCTGCTGGGCCCGCATTCCTTTAGACGTGTTCCTATCGAAAGTATCTCTATAAAAATGACATTTTTGTTGCAGGGGATGCCTGAAATCTGACTTGTAGCTTAGGCAGACTTGAAAATTGGTGAGCCAATCACACAAGCAGGAAATTATCTGTCGGGTGGTCGGTACACACACTGTGTATGGAGCACCTCCATGTAGCCATATTGCATTTACAGTGGCTGCAGTTCGAAAAGGCAAGGTCATTTTTAATAACATTCAATTACAATATGATTAGTGTTGCAATTATATGTGCTATTATTATTTCTTTCTTTGCTATTTATTTTCCCCACGAAAGTGGAGTTATCCTTTAAAGGGGTGTTCCACCCAAATGTAATGTTTATTAAAAGTCAGCAGCTACAAAAAGTTTAGCTGCTGGCTTTTAATAAACATTCACTTACCTTCTCCACGTTCCAGCGACGCGCCGACCGGGGCTCCGCTCCTCTTCCCCCCCTCCCCGGTCGGCGTCTTCATTCCGACTGTGGGCACCCAGCCGTGACAGCCTTCGGCTTCACGGCCGGGCACCCACTGCGCATGCGCGAGCCGCACTGCGCATGCGCGCGGCTCGCCGCTGATTGGACAGGCGATTGCCTAGGATCTATCAGTGTCCTAGGCCATCGCCTACAGGGAGGGGCTGCAATAAGGCGATTAAGCCTAATCGCCTTACCAGCCCCTCAGCGGAACAGGAAGTGGGACAGGAAGTCCCACTCCTCCTGAAGCCCCCACCCCCCCAAAAAAAAATTACATGCCAAATGTGGCATGTAAGGGGGTATGGAGTGGAACAAGCGGAAGTTCCATTTTTGGGTGGAACTCCGCTTTAACTTTGATGTGGTGTCAACTTTAAAAAAAAAAAATTCACATAACCTTAGGATTGTATATTTTTGTTCTACGTGGCGGCAGGTAGTTCTGCGCGGAGCTTGCTGGGATGATGGATTGGCACCCGTTTTTTTTTTTTTTGCTTCCCATACTAGTCTACATGGAGAGTACAGATCTCTGCTGCCACCTTGTGGCCATGTCCAGTAAAGTCATGGCAAGTCAGCTGTCCACCATCCTAAGAACAAAACCTGCAAATCATTTATTTAACAGGTTTTGGACTAATCACCTTCAAGAAAAACCCTGTCACAAGCCTCGGATAGAAGCTGCCAATCTCCTGAGGGGGGACAGTAGCTCACTGAAGCTGAATCCTAGTGCAACTGTCATATAATCAATAGCAGCTTCTGTCAGAGGTTTCTCATACAGGAATTTTACATGTTGACACCAGTTAAAGAAGAACTCCAGCTTGGCTAAATATTATGAACAAAACAATGCTATGTGTACTCCGATTTTATCCATTTGTTTATGCGTATTTATTATTACAACCGTCTTAGATCCTTTCAGAGATGCAATGGATTTTATTGAATAGATGAGGCTTTTTTTTTCGAGGGGGGGGGGGGGGTGTATTGCAGGAAAATTATAATTTTTATATATTTTTGGGGGATAGTAAGCATTGATAGTGTGAAATGTCGGCTGTATGCCCCTATTTTTGCTGTGATGTGCGGTGTTTGATTACTTTTACCAAATAAAGGCAACCGAGAAGGTTTTTCCAGAGTGCGGCTGTCCAAACATTTTCTTTCTACGATTTAAAAATCATACAGCCCTAAATAAGGGGGAGATTCTTCCTCCAAACATGTTCACTGTCATTAGCATGTATTGATATGAAATATTTATTGAATAAAATGCAGCCAATATGTCTCAAGAAAAGCCCCTCCCTCCTCCAGCGCTATTTAGACAAGATTTTAAAAATGCCTACTTTGAGGCTTATAAAAGCTGAGGGCGTTGGCGCATCCACATGGAAATGCGTAGATCAGAAACGTTCATTTACACTTGGATACTCTGACAGGTATTTAATAGTTTTATTTTATTAACATTTTATATCAATACAAATACAGCCAACGTGTTTCAAGAAGGGGACTCCCCCTTCTTCAGGGCTGTATGGTTTGTGATTAATCCAAACAAATATTAAAATGCCTGCTTTAAGGCTGAAAAATATGTCAGAATATCCACGTGGAAAAGAAAGTGGCAGACCCATGTGAATGTAGCGACGCCTCCGTTATTTTCAGCCTCAGAGCAGGCATTTTTTTTTTTTTCGTCCAGATAAATTGTGACAATTTCATATCGGTACAAGCTACTGAATAAAGTAGTTCATTGTGTTTCAAGGAAGAGTCTCTTCGTTTGGTTTGCAATTAATCTGAAAGATTTGTTAAAAGCCGGCTTTGATTCTGAAAAAAAAAAAATGGAGGAGTCCCATGTGGGAATGAAAGTGGTCTGTTCTGCTCCATGTCCAATGTTTTCAACCCCAAAGCAGGCATTTTAGGTTATTTTGTCTGGATTGATTACAAACCAAGAAGCCCTGAAGAAGAGGCATTTTACTTAAGGCTGAGTTCACACTAGTGCGATTTGGAATGCGGGTTTCTCCACATCCAATTCGAAAATGACAGGAGCGTGTGCCCAGCTTTTCAACAGAGCTTCATTGCACAGGGCTTTGTGTGTCTGGCTCAGTTTTGGATCCGAATTTGGGCAAAAATTCAGGCCCGATTCGTCCCTGAAACGATGAACAGGGACGCACCAGACCCCTGCTGTGAGCCAAGTCTGCACTGAGTGTAAACACGGCTTAAAATGTGTTGGCTGTTATATTATCAATAGCGTGTATTTATATGAAATGCAGCCTCCACTTTTTTTGGCCATACATTTAATTCTGTTCAGATTCCTTAAAAGTGATCATCTCGAATGGTGTACTGCGCTGCGCTATTAACCTTTAAATTGAACAGCTGCAGGCATGACAACTTTGACAAGCCGTTGTGCAATAATAAAGAATCGGTTACAAAGAGCTTACCAAAATTACAATGATGAAAAAAATGTGTATCCAACCAGATAATAATACATCATACGATAATATCCAAATAGAACTAGTTATACTTAACCAGTAAATGTAAATTAAAGTGCTAAAGAGAGTTCATATGTGACATCCGCAAAGGCATCCTTAAAGATGGAATCCACAGCGATGTTCAACTTTAATATTGATAGAAGAGAACCATGCCAATCCAACCAAGAAGTCACCCTGGTATGTAAGCCGCCACTAACTAGGACCGATCCGCCCTATACGCTGACTACGCAAGCTGCGTAGGCCTCCGCAAATTGCTTGGGGCCCCGCTGCCGCAGTTGCTAGAGGTCCACGGCCGGCAGAGATAATGTCTCCACCAGCCGCCATTTTCCTGAAGACCAGAACGAGAAGGGAGCCTGCCAAAATAGAAATAGAGCTGCGGCGCCACCCACCCACGCCCCTGGTCGGTCTGTCATCTGTGAGCTGTTCCACAACAACGAAGGGGTGGCGGGTGGGAGCAGTGCCGCAGCACTCATTCTCCTGATGTCTTTTGGACGAAATGTTAATAGCATTCGTGTCCACATAATCTGGTAAGCGCATTTAAACCTCTGTGATGGTGGCGGCTTCCACACCAGGGTGACTTCTTCGTTGGGTTGGTCATGGTTCCCGTCTATCAATATGGAAGTTTAACACACTGTGGCTTCCATTTAAGGATTCCTTTGCTGATGTCACATATGGACTCTTTATCACTTTCATTTACTGGTTAAGTGTGGATAGTTCTACGGTAAAACCTTGAATTGTGAGCATAATTCATTCCAGAAACATGCTTGTAATTCAAGGCACTTGCATATCAAAGCAAATTTTCCACTTTGATAAAGAAACTTCCTCATCTTTAGGACCATGTTGGTTTGTATTTAATTATTGGCTGTATTTTATTGAATTAACATTTGACATCAATACAGCCAACACATTTCAAGGAAGGGGCTCCCTCTTCTTCAGGGCTGTATGGTTTGTCATTTAACCTGACCTTCAATAAACATTACAATACAAACCTTCATATCGAGCGCTCCTACCCTCCAGACTGGTACATAGGGCCCAAAAGATCTTCAGAATCCACCACACCATAAGCCTCAGATGTCGATTGGTAACAACATTTTGTTCTAGAGCAGTGGTCTCCAAACCCGTGGGCCGAATCGGCCCCTTGCTTGCCTTTATCTGTCCATCAGGGCACCATTTCTTCCACTGACACCAACAAGGGGGCACCATTCCTTCCACTAACCACAACAGTGGTGACCCATTCCTCTCACCGACACCAGCAATGGGGCATAATTCCTCCCCTGATACCAATAATGGGGCACTATTCCTCCTAACTACAGGCACTATATATATATATATATATATATATATATACACACACACATACTATGGGCCAGATTCTCATAGAATCACGCTGGCGTAGCGTAAGGCATTTACACTACGCCGCTGCAACGTAACAGAGCAAGTGCCATATTCGCTAAGCACTTGCTCCGTAGTTTGCGGAGGCGTAGAGTAAATCGCCCAGCGTAAGCCCGCGTAATTCAAAGGGGGTGGCTTGTATTTAAATTAAGCGCGCCCCCGCGTCGAACGAACTGCGCATGCGCCGGCCGGGGAAAAAGCCCAGTGCGCATGCTCCAGCTCACGTCGGAAAGCGTCGTGGAAACCGACGTCAAAACGACGTGATCGTCACTACGCAATGCCCTATTCGCGAACGAGTTAGTAAAACGACGTAAGCGACAAAAAAAGCTGACGCCATACTTAACATGGCATCCGACGGTACTTCGTAAGGTTACTCCTCATAGAAGCAGGGGTAACCTTACGAGTTCGTAAACAACGTACGCGACGACGGGGCGGCATAAAAGCGATCGGGAATCAGCGTAGTAGCCTCATTTGCAAAGGCAAATGAGAAAACAACGTAAAGGCCACCTAGTGCCCGGAGTTGTCATTACAACTACGATCCGCAAGTGTAATGGTATTACACTTGTCGGATGTTCAAGCGTATCTATGCCAAAGTGATGCTAAGCATCAGTCGCATAGATACGAGCCAAAAAAAAAACGCCGATACGACGGGGTATCTGAGATACTCCGTCGTGGCGCCGCTGAGAATCTGGCCCTATATATACAGGCACTTTTTTTTACTCCCACTGATACTAGGGCATTTTTTACTTTCACTAGCCCCTCCGGTCCCCCTAAAATCTAAAGGACAGTAAACCAGCCCTTTGTTTAAAGACCCCTGTTCTAGAGCGACCATATGATGGCCATACCAGGGAATCCTTGTTTCCTCTGACTTTAGAATGCCTACAGGCTTATATTTATAGGATATAAAACACGTCTTCATCGGCCGATAACATGATGATTTGTAGCTGTTCAGGCAGAAACGTCACAACATAAACAGTTATTAAACACCGGCTTTATTATATACACAATTATACACACTTGTTAGTCACCAGCGATGTGTGTTTTTTGTTTTATTTGTGAATCAGTGCTCTCCGTATCTCTATTAATATATAAATATACTTTAAGGACTATTTTCTTAAACACAGTTGGTTTTTCCAGTTTTGGTCATATATAATGCCATGTAAAAAATACAGCCGTTAGAAAAAATATTTGCCTGGGGGGGGGGGGGGACCTGAAGTCGCAACTGTAAAAGGTGTTTGGATTAGATAGTGCTTCTCTCTTCCATCTCATCTATAGCGTCCTCTGGTTATTAAGTGCCCTACACCTTTCAAGAAGATGTTATGATCCAAAATCCCAGAAATTCTATTGGCCACAGAAGACTATTGGCGCTGCCAAAACCATTTCTGCACACGTGTCGGGGAGCAACATTTTTTTTTTTTTTTTTTCAGCCTGAAAGTTTTTAGGTTTAGAAAATGTTTTTGAATCGCTCTATCTCTGCTCACGGGCAACACCTACTAAGAGGATAAAATGTTTAGAGTTTGGCGGCAAGTTCCCAAAAAATAAAACTAGCTTAAAGTTTTACAGCAGCAAGAAATGCGTGAGAATTTCCACAGATGCGCTGACAGCCAAACATTAGGAACCCGCGTTGCCCTTTTGCCTTCGAGATCCAAGAGAAAAAGTGTCTTGCTGTAAAACGCTTTGACTTCCTCAACACAGTCTGGTGTTCAGCCCTGAGAATTTGCATTCGAACTCCTCCATCTGGGCCAACATTTGGACTTCAATGTCAATTTGAAGCTTAAAAATGAAAACCAACTTTTTTATTTTTTTTGTCCATTAAAATTTTTGCTGGAAACTGTCAAACCTTTTTTTCCACATTTGTGATAGTTTTGCTACAAAAAAAAAAAAAAAAAGCAACAGAAGATGAGGTTTTTAAATACGAGTCAAAAATAACTTACTAAAAAAGTTATCCCTTCCCCAGCCCTGTAACAAAGACAGTCAGTTGCCTTCAAAGTTTTTCATTTTGTGTAACAGTTTTTTTTTTAAATTGTGCTTCATAAATCAGAATTTTGCTAAATAACGTTTAGAAACGTTTTTTTTTTTTTTTTGCACTCTTTTTCGTAGTGCAAATCTTCAGCCATTTACAAAGTAGTTGGGGTGTTCTAGAATGTAACCCTAGGAGAAGAAAACCTACCAAAAGGGTCAACTGGTGGGTCCTAGTGACCTCCACAGGGTTTCCGGATGGGTTCTGGGCCCACACAGCCATTGTGTCCCGTTTCATCATGTCATAGCAGTGGCAGCAGACTAGCCCATGTTTCGGGCAGCGTCCTTTTTCACACCGGAACAATGTTTCTCATTGGCTTCTCATAGACCGTACAAACCACACAGAAACAAAATGGTCCTTCGAACTGCTCAGCCCGCTTAGTGCTTTAAAAACTACTTTTTGCAACAACAAAAAATGTTCCCGAATGCTATTTGACATGTTCAGCTGCGTGGGAAGAACAGTAGTACTTTTTGTGGGCTATGAATGTGGAAAGGCTGCTGAACTTGATGTTGCAAAGTCGACAGTACCTGTGATTTCCATTGGGCAGAGCAGAAGACAGGCTGGCTTTAGGAGGCTGCATGGGTTTATCCCCAGGAAGAATAGTGTGTGTAGGCAGCCTGGTTTCAGCCAAAGGGTTTAGAGGAAGAGCTGGAGAGCTTGGCAACAGAGGCCTTGTGGTGCTGGTGAGCACTGGCCGTGGAGTGGTGCTTGAAACAGGGCTGCCATTAGAGGAGGATGAAGAAGAGGATGAGGTGACAGCATCTTTACAGTTCACAGTGTCTCTTGGCAGCCCTTGGCCTTGCAGGGGAGAAGTGGATGAGGTGGGTGGGCTAGGCAAGCTATTCTCAGACGAGCTGCTCTGCTGAACCCGAGCAGGCAGCAGCAGCTCCATGAACGCTGTTTGTAAACGATGACCTGGGGTGGGTTTGGCCAACAGCAGACCATGAACGCTTCGGAAATGTTCGAGAAGGTCTCCTCTGATAACCACATTAGGAGGGCAATAGGGACAGGTGGTGGTAGTAGCAGACGGTGAACCCTCAACGGAGCTGGTTGTGTACTGCTGCAGTGGTTTTGTGTCAGCAACAGTGATAAAAGGAAGTGCAACTGGCTGGATGGAGTCGCTCCCAGATCCTGGACTCAGAGTTGCTCTCCGCTCTACTTTGACCCTCACACCATCCTCTCCGATCTTCCCTGAGGCATTAAGGGGGGACTTCATTTTCTGAAGTTGCTGTAAGGCTTTCTGTTGTAAAGGGGCCACTGGGCAGGAGAACTTCTTGTGAGCCAGATAACTTTCCAGGCTGTTGAAGCTGATCTGACAAGCCGTGCACTCATGGTAATCTGTCAGAGGGACGACCGCTGCAGCAGCTGGCAGCGGTAAAGAAGACTCCACAGAAAGGCGTGGCTTTTTACTTAGATCGATGGGCCCCTCTGCCACATCTGGGCTGGAGCTGGGTGAGGGTACAGTTGGTGCTGCTATCAGCCCTGGCATGAGAGGAAGAGCCTCCACCCGGGTCAGCGGGAGCAACGCCGGAGAAGTTAGGTCTGCAGGGGATACGCCATGAATTTCATACAGCTTTCGGCGTTTCCGCGTTCGTGGAGCAGGCTGCGGTGTGTACGGTGGCCCGGCCTTGTTGATCACTCCGCTGCGCCGGAGAGGAGGATCGTGACGTGATGCGCAATAGAAGCGCTTGTGCACTACATAAGTCTCATGTTTGCTAAAACGGATGTTGCAAGCTTCACAAACAGTGCGCGTTAGGTCTTCCTCTGCGTCTTCCAGCAGACCAGGGCTCTGGCTCCCCTCACTTGCGTGGCCGCTGCCGGATGCTTCGTTTTCTGTTCCGGCGCCTTCCTCTACTTTTATCTGTACAGTTGAGGTGCTGCTTTCCCCTGCAGTGTCTTCTTCTTGTTGCGGACTCACTCGCTGCTCATCAACCGCTGACATTGGAGGAGCTATGGCGGCTCGCACTGGGTGCACCTTCGCCTTGCGCCCGCTGCCTGAATTTTCATCTGACACGTGCCGCCCAGAGCAATAAAGTCTTTTGTGCACATAGTAGTTGTTGATGTTATTAAACGTAATCTCGCACTCGTAACAAGTAGCGCCTTTGGGTGCCGGAGTTCCTGTAAAGCCAACAGAAGTGATGGCTTGTCCTTGTTTCAGGCGGCTGTGTACCAACTCTGACATCTTGGCAAGGATCTCTGAGGCTTGCGGGACGATAGCGGGAGCTGCCTCGTGTCCAAACACATACTGAGGTACTATGATTGTCCCCCCGCCAGCAGCTGCTCCCAATTCATTGGGGACCGGGCTTGAGCCCGGGGTGGGACTGGAGATCTCAGTCTTAATCTTAACTGCTGGAGAGGGAACCAGAGCAGATTCATCTCTAGCCTCAGGGCTGGTGGAAACGGCTTCGCTGACTGGTCTTGGGGCATCTGGTTCCTCTTTAATGTGGACTTTCAGAGGAGGATCCTCCATACCTGAGGAAGAGGAGGAGACCGGCGATTTAGCATCTCCATTTTTCAAGCTATCGGGAGACGGCTCCTTCTCTGCATCAGATGGGGACCTGGAGGACCTGGAGAGGCCTGGGAGAGAGGCAGTAGCATGCATGATTGCATGCTGTTGGAGACTGGCAAGGCTGTCTGCCAAGAATCCACATAAGCTGCACTTCAGAAGGCTGGAGATCTGATTTACCCCTGTGGAAAAAAAAGAACATGAGTAACAAGGAACAAACTTTATAATTAAACAACCATGCAGAACATTAAACTTGGCCAAGTTGACCTAACCTCAGAAAGTTAAACTTGTCTATGGTATAAAAAACATATGAAAAATATACCTCTGTCTGAAATTTCCCCCGAAAAATATCAGTACACTTTCTAGTATGTGAGAGTGCCTGGACACTCCTGTTCTGTGACCTCATAGCTGTATATCTGAGCTATGAGATCCTCTAAGGCACTGCAGTCTCTTGACTGCTAGTCTTAGGGCCGCTGATAGAAATCAAGGGGCCCAGTACAGCCGACCTGATAAGACCCCCTTTAGCTCCTCCCCTTGGTGCCGTCCCTGGTCCCTCCTTCAGCCCCACCCCTGGCCCCTCCTAAGACTCTGCCTCAAAACACAGTACAGGTTTGTCTACAAGTGGTAATTTATTTTTCTCAAGCCAGTTACAAGTTTGATTATCCAACAGAAATCCTGTTTTCAGATGAGAACAGACCTCTTTAATGTACTGCAGACAGTACCGCAATGCCATATTGTGCTGCAGACAGTGCTACCCATGCCGCCAATGGAATAATGCTATTGGCAGCATCGGTGGAAGTGTCTGCAGAACATTATGCCACCGGCAGCAAAACGCATGTACTACCTGCAGACAGTGCCACCCATGGAGCCAATGCCATATTGTGCTGCAGACAGTGGCAATGGATGCAGGCGGTGTCAGATACTGGGGGATGGGAGTTGGGCGGACTATATCCAGTCATGGCTAGAGGATTTTATTTTACATTAATTATCTGTTCAGGCTGCCTGGGCCCCCCTGCTTGCTGGGCCCGGTACAACAGGGTCAGTTGTACTGGCCTATTAGTGGCCCTGGCTAGTCTCATCAGATTTGGAGGGAGTTTTGACTACTGTGCTGCTCAATGTTCTACTTGCTGGAGGCTCTGACATGGGGAAGCAAAGCCCTGCCTCTGCAAATATGGCCACCTACACACAGACATGGTACAGAAAGAGGCATGGAATGTCAAAAATAGGCAAAAGATCAACTGCAGGGAAGGACGAGGTGTTAAAAAGTGTTTGGGTCAGTATTATTCCCTGTACAGAGCCCAACTGACATCTCTCACCTTTCCTTTTTATCATTTGGTACTGCCGTAGGTTATAAAAAAAAATGTAAACAAATTTCTCTTGAAAATACCCCTTTGTGTGAGAGGGAAAAGTGCTTCCTTCCCTTTCACCCCAGTGCTCTGTGGCAGCATAGGTGAGTAATGGTCACAGCTCCCACCACAAAATGTCCCAACGTAGACCCATGTCTGACCGGGTCAGTTAGAATTATGAAGCGCAGTGTGGTCAGGCTCTGGTGCCTACTAGACTGTGCATACACCTGGCACAAAAAAGTGGAGGCTATTGGCATTTACAATATTAAGAGCCGGTTGCCAACAACAAAACCTACCGGAGTTCGATGGCTTGGCTGCAGGCAGCGTTTTCACAACTGGGTACACTTCAACCTTTGACCCAGGCTGGCAGATCATGTGATTGGTCACCAGGTGGCTGTACAGAATGTCTCGGGTGGTGGAGATGAAGCCGCACCCATGGCACACACCTAAGAGCAGAACCAAAAGGTAAATTAGGAATATCCCACCGCTTTCTAACCAGCTGGGCCTAAAGATTTTCACTGTTCAGTTATTTGCAGCACTCGGCTCACTAACTACCATAGAAGAGCTGAGAACGGTTAAGTTTGGACAAAATTGTAATTTCATAGTCATGGAATAAAATCAGTACATGGCTGGACTAACCCTTTTGAGTCATTAGTCTAAGCTCAACTGATAGGCATGTTGTTTAGTCATTGACTGTGACTAGAAGATCAAACCGCTGAATCTTTTGACCTAAAATTAATTTTTAAAGTGACTTTCACTTTTTTTTTTTTACAACATGTACACATTAGTAAAAGCTCCCTCTAGTGGCCAGATGAGATAACTTGGTGCATGCACACCCCTATCTCTGCGATGAATACGCACTTCCAGCATCACCGGAACAAGAGCTCCCCCTAGAGGCGGCTGTTGCACACATGTGTATTTTATGTTGCTAAAGCGATTGTGTACTGGGGATACAAGGTCTTGCCATTTATTAACAGGCGCCATAAAATTATTTCGTATACATATAGCTTGTTACTGGTAGAGCCGCTAAATGTCACTTTCTGAAGTTTGTTTGAGTTGACTAGGCCACGACCACCCCCCCTATGTCATACCAGTACAACAGACCAAATGCTGATAACGGTCCAAGTTGCTGTATTGAGTCATCCCATGGTCACATAAAACAGTGAATGCGTTTTTTTGGCGTTCAAAACACTGCTGATTATGAAATGGATATACATGATAAATATATAAAAAATTGTCAAACAGTTAATACTAAAGATCATAGTATACAAGTACACAAGAACAAACTCTATGAAGTGTTTTGAACCCCTGAAACGCATTGGTTGTTTTATGTACAGCGACTCGCACATTTGGTCTGACCCTCCTGTTGTGTTTTTATGCTTCGAGTCACATTCTGGGTCAACACCAAAGGTGTATGCTTCATATACACAGCCTTATGAGAGGCAGTGAGCTTGTAGACCAGGGATATGCAATTAGCGGACCTCCAGCTGTTGCACAACTACAAGTCCCATCATGCCTCTGGGTGTTATGCTTGTGGCTGTCAAGAGTCTTGCTATGCCTTGTGGGAATTGTAGTTCTGCAACAGTTGGAGGTCCGCCAACTGCATATCCCTGTTGTAGAACATGCTAGGTCCCCACTGAAGGATAGCCTTGCTTCACATAAGCGCCCCACAAGAGCCAGTGGGCTTGAAGAATATATTTTTTCTTCAATGTATAGGCCCCAGTGCCTTCTGGCTGTGTCTTTTTTGTAACCTCCAACCAGTCAGTGATTAGTCTCTGGGGTTGGTTGCTCCAGCACTGCCTGCCTTATGGTAAAGGGGGACACCTGAACGGAGCTCTGCAGGGAAAAGTGTGGCCATCTAAAGGCTTGCTGTGTAAACTTTCCATGCCTTTCATTAAACATTGCCCTCACATCTGCATCACAGGCTGAAGATAATGATTGAAGGAACAGTAGGCCAGTTTGATCAAAAATGGTAGACAATCCCTTTAAAACATCTCAACCGTTCACTTGGGGGCAACAAACTGCTGGCCTAGGGTAGTGTTTCTCCAATTGGTGGCCACCAACAACTCTCATTAACACACTGGCAGCAGTGATAATTACTGTACTTCAAACTATTAAACAAAAGTTGTGCGTCTATCTAAAAGTCATAATAACATGAAAGGGGTTGTAAAGGTATTTTTTCCCCCTAAATAGTGCAGTCCTCCTTCACTTACCTCATCCTTCCATTTTGATTTTAAATGTCCTTATTTCTTCTGAGAAATCCTCACTTCCTGTTCTTCTGTCTGTAACTCCACACAGTAATGTGAGGCTTTCTCCCTGGTGTGGAGTGTCGTGCTCGCCCCCTCCCTTGGACTACAGGAGAGTCAGGAAGCCCACTAACACACAGCTCCTTTCTCTATCTGCAACGTAGAGAGCGTCCTGTCTCTCCTGTAGTCCAAGGGAGGGGAAGAGCACGAAACTCCACACCAGGGAGAAAGCCTCACATTACTGTGTGGAGTTACAGACAGAAGAACAGGAAGTGAGAATTTTTTTTAGAAGAAATAAGGACATTTAAAAGCAAAATGGAAGGATGAGGTAAGTGAAGGAGGACTGCACTAAGGTAAAGGAAGTTATTTAGGGGGAAAAAAATTGTACCTTTACAACCCCTTGAAATTTGGAGCCGCTAAGGTCTGGCATTGAGAAACATGGGTCTAGACCAGGGATCCTCAAACTACGGCCCTCCAGCTGTTGTAGAACTACACATCCCATTAGGTATTGTAACACACTGACATTCACAGACATGACTAGGCATCATGGGAATTGTAGTTCCTGAACAACTGGAGGGCCGTAGTTTGAAGAACCATGGTCTAGACCAGGGGTCTCCAAACTTTTCAAACAAAGGGCCAGTTTATTGTCCTTCAGACTTTAGGAGGGCCGGATTGTGGCCAGCAGGGGCAGAAAATGTCACGAAAAAATTTGGCCTCAGGGTTGGTGGTCAATAGGAGTAGTGCCCCTATTAGGAGGAGGAATAATATCCCATAATTGGTATCAGTGGAAGAAATGGTGTCAGTGGGAGGACTAGTGCCTCAAGGGCCAGATAAAGGCTAGCAAAAGGCCACATCTGGCCCTTGGGCCTCAGTTTGGAGACCCCTGGTCTAGACCAATAATTTGCAGAAGGTGGCTCACACTATGAAATGGAAAATTAAGCATTGACCCAGCAAATCCAAAAAATACATTTTGCCCGTACCATTCAAGGTGTCGGTGTGGACCTTCAGGTGGCGCTCACAGTTGGCCTTGGTGGTGAAGGCGGACAGGCAGATCAAGCACACAAATGGTCGTTCTCCTGTGGGGGGATAAGATAAGTCGTTAGCACCACCCCCCTGGGCGCCTCGTTATCACAAAGCATTAGTCACCACTTTTGCTCACAGAGAGAAGCGCGCACACTCTGATTAAGATGGGGAGATAACGGCCTGCGCTGCGATTCCTCTGAAGGGGAGACTTTGAACGCAGAGTGTGGAACATCGGATGAAATCCAAGAGATGGGAGATGAAATGCCGCTCTCAAGTGCCAAAAATGTTCCTATAACGGACAACTCTCCTGAACTGATCTATGAAGGGGGCCTCGGATATTGGGATACGGGGCTCCTCTGCTGCTGGAGTGAGCCACAGAGGACAGATCGGCGATTAACTGATCACTATTAACCACAGTCTAGATCCAGACTCCCCTCTCTGCTACAAAATATAATTTCATGGTGGCGATGTGACTGACAGGGGGGTATATATGCAAAGTGTGATGAAAGGGCACTAATATGGGGAACACAAATCTCTCTCGCCTTAATTTCAAAGAGAACCAGTCACCGCGGGTTTATATTAATTAATCCGCTTTAAAGGTTTTACTAACCCCAGGGCCCTGCATTCACTATATCTGGTCTCCCACCGAACTAAAATAATTGCATTTTCATGTTAATATATATGGCTAAATACCCTTTCTCATCAGCAGTATATAGAGCAGTCTTGTGACGTCTATCAGTGTCTGGTTAAAGCTTGTAGGAGTAGTTTTAATTTCCCCCTGATTGTCCCATGAGGCTGCAGGACCCCTGACCCTCTGTCTGGACAGTGCTAATTGGCCCTGTGCTGATTACTTGTACCCTTCCAAGAAGAAGAACAAAACAAAAAAACTCTAGCAATACACACCAAACTGAGCATGTGCAGCGTGCCCCCAAGGCTTTGTTCTATCAGGAGATGGTTTAGGGACTGTGGAAGAAGGGGGAGGATCAGAGAAGACAAAATCAAACAGCTTTTACACAATGCAGAGGGTTAACCCCTTAGGTTTCATAGTGAGTATAACAAGCATGCTTGACTGCATATACAGACTGACTTTACAGTTGTGAGATTACTTTAAATTGGAAGTCTCCAGCCTTGGCAATGAAAAAACAATATATTTGATCAATTTGGAGCTCAGAGGCCCTGGCCACACACCGCTGTTTTCTTTCTTTAATTTCAATGAACTTTAGAACCCCCTCTTACATTGTTACTCCCATCGGACATTGCTTTTTGATGCGTTTCACTCTGTTTACCATCCCAGTGATGCCTTAGTTTGGAGTGAAATGCGTTGGAAAGGAGTTATGTCAAATAGGAGTCATGTATGATAAGCCGTGCAATAGTTAAAGGGGTTGTAAAGGTTCGTTTTTTATTTTCTAAATAGGTTCCTTTAAGCTTGTGCATTGTTGGTTCACTTACATTTTCCTTCAATTTCCCTTCTAAATGTTTTTTTTTTCTTTGTCTGAATTTCTCACTTCCTGGTTCTCCTCAGTAAGCTGTTCTGGTTGACTAACCCCCAGCCAGATGATGGGTGAAAGTTTACTGAGGAGAAACAGGAAGTGAGAAATTCAGACAAAGAAAAAAAACATTTAGAAGGGAAATTGAAGGAAAAGATAAGTGAACCAACAATGCACGAGCTTAACCACTTAAGGACCTGCGCACGACTATATACATCCTATTTTTGAAGAGGGATATCTCGGAAATGGCAGCAGCTGCTACCACAACCGAAATATCCATCTCTTCACGCACCAGTCCTTTAAACGATAATTCGCTGAAAGATTACAGTTATCGGCGGCAGGAAAGGGCCCCCCCTCCTGCCGCTTACCGGAGCCGTCTGCAGCGGCGGAGGCGATCGGGTCCGGTCTCCTGCTTTGCATGGATGCGAGTGAGGGCAAGATGGCCCCCACCCGTCTCCATAGCATAGCAGGGCGGAAGTGACGTCAAAACATCACTTCGGCCCATGTAAAGGCACATTTTCCTGTTGTAATTTTTTTCAAATGACAATTTTTTTTTTTTTTTTTGCATTTTAGTCTAAATATGAGCTCTGAGGTCTTTTTGACCCCAGATCTCATATTCAGGACCGCCATCAGGGGGGTACAGGCAGTACACCTGTAAGGGGCCCGGGGGTCTCCAGGGGCCCAGATGGGAACCCCCTAAAAAAAAAAAAAAATCCTGCTCATATTTAAGAGGACCTCTCCTGCTTTTTTCTATTACAAGGGATGTTTAAATTCTTTGTAATGGGAATAAAAGTGACCCATTTATTTATTTTAAAACGGTGTAAAAATGAACAAAATAAATAAAAATAAATAAGAAAACAAAAACAAATTTCTTTTAAATCGCCCCGTCCCGACGAGCTCGCGTGCAGAAGCGAACGCATACGTCAGTAGCTCCTGCATATGAAAAAAGCACAAGTGAGATATTGCTGCGATCATTGGAGCGAGAGCAATAATTCTAGCCCTAGACATCCTCTGTAACTCAAAAGATGCAACCTGTAAAAAAAAATTTAAACGTCGCCTATGGAGATTTTTAAGGGTAAAAGTTTGACGCCATCCCACGAGCGGGCGCAATTTTGAAGCGTGACATGTTGGGTATCAATTTATTCGGCAGAACATTATCTTTCACAATATAAAAAAAAAAAATGGGCTAACTTTACTGTTGTCTTATTTTTTTATTTTTTGATAAAAATGCACTTGTAAGACCGCTGTGCAAATACGGTGTGACAAAAAGTATTGCAATGACCGTTATTTAATCTCTAGGGTGCAAGAAAAAAAAAATATTAAATGTTTGGGGGGTTCTAATTTTCTAGCAAAAAAAAACTGTTTTAATCCTGTAAACACCGAGTCTGAAAAACAGGCAAGGTCCTTAAGTGGTTAAAGGAAACTCTTTAGAAAATAAAAAACAAGCCTTTAGAACCCCTTTAATTACAAATAAAGGGGAAAAAAACACCTCCTATAAAAAAATGATGGTGGTCAACCCCCCCAACCCAGACCTGGCTACAAGCATCATGGGTATCCCTGTCCATGCCTCCACTCACCGCTGTGGCTCCTCATGTGAATCTCCAGGGAGCTGGCACTGGGGCAGCTCTTCTTGCACTGGGGGAAGGGACAGACCCGCTCGTTGGGGTAGGAATCTTTGGGCTTCTCGTCCAAGGTGGGGGAGGTGGAGCTCTGGCGGCTGGCGCAGTAGTACATGAGATGAGCCTGCAGGTTGCGCTCGCTGCGGTACCAGATGCCGCAATCCTTGCAGGGAAATATGTCCTCTGAAATACAGGAAAAAGAAGAGATTTGGAATTGTGATATACCATGTTGGTTCATATTCTCAGCAAATGTTCTGCATGTTGGATAATAGAGCGTCCCCAGTACAATACAAAGAAATAACGGCTTTAGTAGAAATCATCCTTTCACAAAAAGTAACATTGTTTATATACACTGTTCAGAAAGAGAAACAAAATAACATTGTCTATAAACATTGCTCAGATAGGAGATGGATACAACGAAACATTGTTTATAAACATTGATTAGTTGGGATATAGACCGAAACAAAATAACATGGTTTATAAACATTGCTCAGACTGGAGATGGAGCGATACAAATTTACACTGTTTATCTCCCATCAGAGCAATCTTTTTAAACAATGTAACTTTGTATTTCTCCATCTCCTGTCTGGGAAATATTTATATACAATGTAACTTTGTATCCTGTCTGAGCAGTGTTTATACACCATGTTACATTGTATCTTTTATTCTCCTGTCTTAGCAATGTTTATAAACAGTGTTACAATGTTACTTTGTATCTTTCTATCTCCTCCAGTCTGAGCAATATTTATAGAGAGACACAAAGTAACATTGTAACCCGGTTTACAAACATTTCTGGAGATAGGGATAAAGTAACATTGTTTATAAACATTGCTCAGAGGGGAGATAGAGATACAAAGTTACATTGTTTATAAATACTTCTCAGACAGGAGATAGAGAGATACAAAGCAATATGTTTTTTGCACTGTTTGCAAACATTGCTCAGACTGGAGATAAAGCGTACAATGTAACATTGTAACACTGTATCTTTATCTCCTGTCTGAGCAATGTTTATAGAGACACAAAGTAACACTGTGTATCTCCAGTCTCTGCAATGTTTGGATACAGTGTTACAATGCTACTTTGTGTCTCTCTAAATATTGCTTAGATCTAAATAGAGATACAAAGTAACATTGTAAGACGATCCCTTTATCTTCAGTCTGAACAATGTTTGTAAACCATGTAACTTTGTATCTCTATCTCCCCTATGATCAATGTTTATAAACAATGTTACTTAATCTCCAGCTGCCTGAGCAATGTTTGTAAACAGAGTTACAAAGTTACTTTGCATTTCTTTATCTCCTGTCTGAGCAAGATTGAGAAACAATGTTACTTTGGATCTTTTTATCTCCTGTCTGAGCAATATTTTGAAACAATGTTGCATTGTTTGTATATCTCTGAACAATGTTTATAAACAAAGTAACATCTCCTGTTTGAGCAATATTGAGAAACAATGTTACTTTGTTTATAAACATTGTTCAGAGATGTACAAAGTAACATTGTTTCTCAATATTGCTCAAACAGGAGATGTTGCTTTGTATATCTCTGAACAATGTTTATAAACAAACAATGCAACATTGTTTCAAAATATTGCTCAGACAGGAGATAAAAAAGATACAAAGTAACACTGCCAAGGCTGAAGATTCAGAAACATTGTTTATAAACCTTGTTCAGACAGACGCTAGAGAGATACAAAGTAACATTGTTTCATTCATCTGCAGATCAAAAGATGAAATGTGAACTGGTTAATGACTGCTCCACTGTAACTCGCTACTTACTGTTAATCACCGCAGTTGCCAGGATGGCCGCCATGCCGGCTTGCTGAGGGAGGAGCTGGAACTCGGGTTGGGTGACGATCGCCTGTGAGGTCTCTCCGGGTTCCTCCTTTATGCTGAAGTTTGGGATGGCTTGTGGCTCAGCCATGAGGAAGGCCCGGATCACGTCACCTTGTTCTATGACCTGAGACGTCTTACACCAGATCTGGTCCCCTAAAGAGAAGGATGTGGAAAGTTATTTAAAGTTTCAGAAGATGCGGAGTGCTCATTTAAATGGTGCTCACCCCATTTTTTTTTTTTGCTCACAATAAAGACTGCAAGTCACAAAGTCTGGAACACTGACTATAATGTGCGTTTTATAGCCGGATTCAGTAGGCTTTTCACAGTGTCTCATGTAGCACTGCAGCCTCTTTTCAGTGGATGTAAACCCAAAATGTTTTTTTTTTTTTATTCTTTGCGTTCACAATGTCGAGTATAAGATTTCCTATCATCTGTGCCCAGTCTTGCCACACAGAGTTAGTCCAGCTCTGAGCAATCCTCTTTTATTGTTTAGTGAAATTAAACAGACTTACAGAGAAAAACCTTAGTCCGTTCCGCCCCCTTGCTGTGAGTGACAGGTTATTTACATATCTCATGCACTAACCTGGAGACAGGCATTATTTTTTTTTATTCCCACCCCCACTCCTTTTCTGAAGTCATGTGGTTACTTTTCTGGATTTTGACTGGATGTTAGTGATCCTAGCAGAATTTAGTGTAAGGGAAGTGTAGAGGTGGGCGGGGAGTCTACTGACATCACCACTCCACCCACCGAGCTCCAGACAACAGATCCATCTGCAGTTTTTCAGTTCTTATAACAGACAGAGGGGAGACATTTGACAGGTAAGGATACATGCAGGAGGCATCTATATCCTTATAGATCAGCATTATGGCAGGAGATTAGAAAGGATGAGAGTGGCTTTACATCCACTTTAATTCAGCACGGTCAGCCCTGCAATGGGTCGAAGCTGGGAATCTATTGTGCACTTCTACAAGCCAAGGAACTAGTATTCCCAAACAACCATCCAGGCTTAGTTTCAAGCGGCGGGATGAATTGGTACACTGGACTACATCGGGCAGATAGGCTGCATCTGCTGCATTCATTTACAAGCTCCACTTTCAGTTTTTCCTGCACTCAGCCAGGTTTTGTCAATTCAGCTTGAAACCAGCACATTGGCTCCAGGGACTCACCTTTCCTGTACAGGACAGAGTTGGCTTCGAACTCACAAGGGACGAAAGTCACATTTTTCAGCCAGCAGTCTTCATCTACCTCCAGTGAGAGAGCGCCGCCCTGCAGACACAGACAGACATGACAATCAGAAGTGACGACATGCAGGCGGCTCCATGTTAAACTGTCATTGTACCAAAACTGTTCAAAGCTAAAAAGTTTAATCAGCTTACATTTCGCCTTCCCCATCATCATTATAATGACATTTCTAAATAAAACCTTTACGTTTTTATTACATACTTAATTTTAGATCATCAGTGGCTCTCTGAGCTTCCTTATGCGATCCAGGGAGGGAAGCCCGGCAGGGTGCTTCCTGAAAACATCACAGCATCTGGAGCTGGGATTTTGAAGATGCCAATAACCCAATTTCCTAGACAGATTCTAAAATTCATACATTTTTATTATATTGATTTAAAAAAAGTTTTAAACCTAGCAAAAAGTACATATACACATAATATGAACAAGAACACATTTAAAATGACTGGATCAAGTAATTTTGGATGTTGATGGTTGATAACTATGGGGTGATAATTCTGACATGTTTCACCAATAGATCCAGCTTCCTTAGGGGATATTATCACACCACTATACATTATAGATGCATGTTTTCATCCAAAAAGAGAAGCCAGAGCCACGTATAAATGTTCGGTAAACAAACAGACTGGAACACACACCAAACAGCTGTGGGATGAGGAACTTATGTGCTGGCTTGCAGGAGGGGGGAAATCGGATCCCCAAATCGGTGAGGAGGCTGAAACACAAAGATGTGGTGGAAACAAGGCAAGACCCCTGGAGGAATCGCCCCTCCTCTAAGTGGCCCTTTGGGGAGCATTGGGGATTGAAGACCCCTCCATTGGGATAACGACAGTTTGGCAATGGCTATGCATCCTAATTTCCCCCTCCTGCGGCCATCACATGAGTTCCTCATCCCATGGCCATTTGGTGTGTCTCCATCTGTTTGCCGAACGTTTATACATGGATGTCAGAATCTTACTTCACTTTTAGGATGATTACTTGCATCAATAATGTATAGCAGGGATATGCAATTAGCGGACCTCCAGCTGTTACAGAACTACAAGTCCCATGAGGCATAGCAAGACTGACAGCCACAAGCATGACACCCAGAGGCAGAGGCATGATGGGACTTTTAGTTTTGCAACATCCGGAAGTCCGGCTAATTGCATAATCCTGATGTATCGTAATAATACCCCCTGAGGAAACCAAATTTATTGGCGAAACATGTCAGGATTATCATCCCATAGTTATTAACCATCGATCATGCTTGTCAACATCCAAAATGACTTAATCCAGTATTTTTAAATGTGTTCTTGTTTCATACTATGTGTATACATACCTTTTTGCTAGTTTTACAAAAAAAAAATTAATCGATATAACAAAAAATTTATGAATTTTAAAAAAAAAATTAAAAATCCCATCGATATATTTTTCTTGTGTTCTATCTCAAAAAATCGGACATTCCGATGAAAACGGTCCGCGGACCATTTCCATCGGATTTCCGATCGGGAGTTTGATCCGATGGCGTGTACACACCAGTCAAATTCCCGCCGGCGGACGGCGCGGTGACGTGTCGGTGACGCCGCGGTGATTGACGCCGCCACGTCACCGCTACGTCACGCACCAGGAAGTAAACATCCACGCGCATGCGTCACTTCACAGGATACGACGCATGTGTGGGAAATGTCCGCTGGTTTACCGTATAACCAGCGGACATATCCAGCAGGTTTGTCGGACAAATTTCAAAGATGCTTTGAGTGGACAAATTTTTCTTGAAACGGTCCATCGGACCGTTCAGCGGACTATCTCTAAGCCTAAGTGTTGAGATGCGGTGTCTTTGAGCTTTCCTCTGTCACCTCTTTCTTGGCCCCCGACCTCAGTACTCCTCTCAAGAGCCCTCAGTCCCGATACAAGTAGTGGGCCGGTTCTTGGGAGGAGTTCTACAAATATCAAAATGCCTTTATTGTTGGGTGACAGTCTGGAGGAGTTGGGTTCTCTTAGGAAGGTTGACTTGGATTATGCCTGCATGTGATACTGAGCCTTCCGGATCGAAAGAACTGAAATTCAATGAACAGGTCAGGCTGGGGAGGAAAGGACTAGATCAGTGGTTCTCAACCTTTCTAGGGCCGTGACCCCTTGATAGGGGTCCCCACAACTTGGAAAATCTTAACAGTAAAATAATTTTCGTAGCGTGAGTTGTCAGCACCCCAGTCAAGGTAAGTAATTTGCACCCTTAACCCCTTTTCGGGGAGTGGGGGGAGGGGTTGGGGGAATGGGATGAGTGGCAATGCTGGGGTTCTAATTGGCCAACTTAGGTGCTCTTGATCAAGGTCATCTGCTGATCTGAGAGCTGTAGTGGGGACTTTTAATGACAACTCTAATCCCAGGTAGTGTTACTCACTGTGTCTCCAGCTCTGTGGCATCTCGCAGCAGTGACACCTATGCTGAAATCAAGAGACAGGGTCTCCTCCAGCCTCACCCACTTCACATTCCTCACCAGTCAGCTGACCTCTAGTCTCTGCCCCCCAGCCATGCCGTGAATTAAGTGGGCGGCCGCGGGCCCCAGGGACAGCCCTACTGGGTGGCTGGGAGAGCGATGCAGGCTTCAGAGACCCCTGGCAAATCGGCATTTGACCCCCAGGTTGAGAATCACTGGATTAGAGGATGCCGGACAGCCTCCAGCCAGGTAATGAGGCAGGCTCTATCTGATCTGCTGCATCTTCTAATGCACATTGTGAGAAGCTCACAGTATGCAGTGAAATCAGAATAAGCAATTTCATTCCATCAGACAACCCGTACAACCGTCCAAGAATGAAAGGAAGGCTGGAGGTCAGATTTAATAACAGAAACCCTGCTGGTAAGTGCAGACTCCCCTCAACACCATCCTCACCAAAAGAAAACTTTCCACCAACTATGACAAATAAGGATACACACTTAACTGGCTGTTCAGCAGTTCCCCAGGCCAGCCACTAGGTGGCGATCCTGCCTCAGCAGAGAGGGAGGAATTCAGCATCGTTATCCTTCCATCGAGTGTTATTTGCAGAAATATTAGCAGGCTGTGCTTTGCTTGGGGGCTTGACACTGCGATTTGCAGACGGCGGCTGAAATGCCCACCGAAATGTGCCCACGCCAGCAATTTCCACATCCCACTGCTGCACGGCGGTCAACGTTCGCCTGGCAGTGCTAACAAGTGCCTGCTGCTGCAAATTAGAAAGATAAAGTGCATTTATTCCAGAGGTACCGATGCCTCATGCCTCCCTCCCGTCCCTGTGCTAGAACAAAAATTCCAGGAGAGAAAGCTGCCTTTATTTTGCATGCAGTCTCAATACACCTATGTGTGAATGGGGCCTAAGAGGACAGGTGCTCTTTATTTGCAATGCCATGTAATATATAAAATCTAATGGCTCTCCAGCAATCACAATTCTGGAGGTCGCCACAAAGCTCTCTTTTGATTGGCTGCAGTTGATGAATGGACATTCTTATTACCACTTTAACTGTGACAACATACACTGTATCTTTTTACTTATGACAGCCAATGGGAAATATAAGAATACAAGAATTATTGGGGGGTGGATCTTTCTACTTTTTTACCAATAGAATAGAAAAAAAAAATTATATATATATATATATATATATATATATATATATATATATATATATATATATATATATATATATTGACAGGAAGTCAGGTAAATCTGTGGGTGTTGTCACAGACAGGGGATACATTTCTGCCTTGTTTAGACAATACACCAATTACTACCAGGTGTTGGCTACAGAGGTAGCCAGAAAGGTTTAGGGCGTTGGAAAACTTCAGAATGAGGCAATTAAGGCCTCTATAAGTTATCCAAAGGATGACTACTGATTGCTGCATCCTGAGGCTTTTTGAGTTAAGGAGAGCAGTGAGAAAGACTTCTGAAGAAGTGAGGTGGTTGTTGATTTTTCTGTGTGATAAAAATCAAAAAGACTATTGTTTCTCTGCTGTATGACCAGCAGTGTCTGCCCAGCAGTAGGCTGTGCCAGACTCCATAGGTAGGTTCCTGGGTTGTGAAGGTAGACGCCCCAAGTGGCCAGGGTTTATTTTATGTTTTTTTATTTTTTATGCTGTTTGGATGCTTGCACTTGTATCCAGCATTATGGAAGAATAAACCAAACTCTTTGTTTTCAACCGTCTTCGGATGCCTCTCTGTATAGTTCAGTGTGTAGTGAACCCATCCAGGGAGTCACACCCCCCCCCCCCGCGCTACCGAGCTAACCCCTTACAGTATATATATATATATACACACACACACACATATACTGTATATAGCAATTTACTTCAAGAGCCCGCACATGGTTCACTATAGATAGGTAAGGTAATTTGTTAGAATATCAAAATAGTTTCTTCTGCATTGGTCACTGTAAGGATTATTGTTACAATGTAACAAAACCTGGTGGGTGCAGTAAAAAACAAACGCGTGAAAAAAAGTGCTCGTTTTCCACTGACGATTATTCCTCAAAGGTACCGGGTAGGTGAACGCGCCGAGCTCCAGCCACACACGCCTGGATTTAGTTTCCGAAATGGGAATAAACAGAGCGGCTGCAGCAGTCCCCGGCATTCCCTCGCTGGAAATACTCAGCCTCTCCGAGTCCCTAATGAATATTAATGAGCGCAGAGAAGAAGAAATTAATCTGGCTGATCCTCAGATGGCTGCGTCAGTAACGATATGAAATCTAATTATTCCTTCCAATATTTCTAAGACCCTCGAACGGGGGAGAGTTGGCGCTACTCAGCTCTGGCTTATCGCGTCGATGGGGGCCGCGTGTTCCCGGAGCGATAATAAATGCCGGGCTTTGCTGATGATGCAGAAAACGGCGCTCATTGTCACACACACACACACACAGGCTCTGCCTGGATCCTTCACCTCCTCCCGGGGCCACTCAAAGCGCAGCACGGCCGCCATGACGTCACCCGCAATTAGGCAAACAAAAACATGCCAGTCGCATATTCAAGCTGGCGGTTCTGACTGACAAAAGCGCATTTTTGCCGCTTTCCTGATGGGATTATACTGGTGCCAATAGGGAAATATTGTCCTTCTGGAAAGATCTACCACATGTGCAATGTGACTGTGCGCCACTGTGCGTTTTTTTTCCCTAACTTTCATTTTAATTCTTTGCGCTCACTGCAGCGTGTTAAAGAGCGGCCAAACATATTGTAAAAAAAAAAAAAAGAAGAAGAACTGTGCTCTGTTGATGTGAACTGAGCTGTGGGACAGAAGGGAAATTGCGCGGTTCTTGCATTGCTGGTGTGAATGAGCCTCCAGGCTATAAACAGCAAAATTAACCCCCACAGGTGTGAAGAGCAAACCTGAATAGAAAGGGAGACAAATTTTCTGGACTCTTGCTGCGATCGCGCGCGAGATTGGATAAATGCGCCCAAAAGAATCCGCAAGAGAAGGCGGAGTCAGGCTGACAGTTTGTCTCTTTTTTTTTTTAAGACAGTATTTTGGTATCGAAAAAAACGTTCAGCTTAGGGGCTCATTACAAACAATGTACTGCCAACGGGGGGGGGGGGCTATTGAAGCCACAGACCAGACTTTGTAGTAGCAACTGCATGCTGCACAGGAGGAGAAGTTGGACAAATCATTGACCTTTGTTTATTTAAGTTTTTGGATGCAAACTAAGCTGAGCTGCTGATAGTTTATCGAATGTAAAAAAGGGAAAGTTACTGGGGACAGCGATTTACCACCAAGCAATAGTGTATATGGGGAGCCCTATACAGAGCGCGGGGGGTACACAGGGCACGGCACAGTGCGTGGTGGTATGCAAGGCACAGCACAGAGCGCGGGGGTATGCAGGGCGCGACACACAGCCTGTGGGTATGCAGGGCGCGGCACACAGCGCAAAGGGGTATGCAAGGCGACGCACAGAGCACAGGGGTATGCAAGGTGTGGCACATAGCGTGGGGGTATGCAGGGCGTGGCACAAAGCGTGGGGGGTATGCAGGGCGCGGCACAAAACGCGGGGGTATGCAGGGCGCAGCACAGAGAGCGGGGGGTATGCAGGGTGCGGCACAGAGCGTGGGGGGTATGCAAGGTGCGGCACAGAGCGCGGGGGTATGCAAAGTGTGGCACAGAGCGCAGTGGTATACAGGGTTTGGCACGGGGGGGCTATGCAACGTGCAGTATAGAGCTATATACTGGGTACAGTATACAACACAGGTATATACTGCATACAGGGAGTATGATTTACAGCACAGGGGTATATACAGAGTACTGTATACAGCACAGGGGTATATACTACATACAAGAGAGTACAGTATACAGTACTGGGGTATATACGCTATACAGGGAATACAACACCGGGTATATACTGCGTACAAGGAATACAGTAAACAGCACAGGACTATATACCATGTACGGGGAATACAGTATACAGCCACCTCCCCCTCCTCCGGCAGGTCTGTAACAAGATGTGTTGTTTTCCCCAGGAACAAAGAGGTCAGTGTCTGCTCTGAACTCTACTGATACCATCAGAAACTCTATCTAGACTGCATCCGCTGCACCGCTTATCCGGGGAAGGCTGCTTTAAATCCTGGCACAGCTTCCAGAGCAACCACAGATCGGCATGGAGGAGAAGGCTGGGGCACTACATCTCTGCCTCACCCACACCCCTGCTCTGTGTATGGGGCAGAGAGAGGCATGGAGGAGGGACTGTGCTGGTGACATTAAAGCGTAAGCTCCTCTGGTGCACAGACTGATGTTACTGTTCTCTGTACAACGCTGCGGTATATGTCCGTGCTATATAAATGTATAATAATAGTGTGTGTGTGTCTGTAGGGGGACATTAGAGTGTAAGCTCCTCTGGTGCAGAAACTGATGTGACTGGCTCAGTGTTCTCTGTACAGCGTTGTGGTATATGTCAGAGCTATATAATTGTGTAATATTAGTGTATGACTGTGGGGGGGGGGGGGGGCATTAGTGTGTAAGCTCCTCTGGTGCAGAGACTGCTTAGTGTTCTTTATACAGATCTGCAGTATAAATAAATACATCTGTACTTTTATCAAATACGGATAACCATTTAATGTGGAAGATGATGGAAAATCATGTGATCAGACCACCATCCTCCCACCAGCAGTGTAGAGTTGGGTGGGAAGGCGCCCAGCAGAATGACTCGGAGGATAGGCCTGGAGCACAGAGAAGGATGTGACAATTAGTAAAGAAAGGGATTTAGAGCCAAGAGTGGGGAGGAGGGAGAAGGAAGTGGAGAGGATGTCTGAAGTGCTAAGGATGACCATTTGCATCCTGCCCCTCCTGGCGCTGCCCTGATATCAGAATGGGGAGCCAGGCAGAGATGAGTAGGGCTGCAAACCATCAAGACACCCGATAACGTTCAGGGCGAGCACTGAAAACACCAGCAAAAATATTTAGACAATAAATGAAGTATTGGAGGAAGGCAGGCCACTATCTGAGCAGAATCAATCATTGGCCTGTCTTGTGTCTGGACGAGTGGCGCCACAAGATCATAACACCCCAAACGGGGGAGATAAGGGGTTAATGAAGGATTTCATTCCGCAGAGATAACGGCCCTCTATCGTTATCACAAACCCAGCTTGCTTTCGTCTAATATTTCCAGCGTTAACCTTAAAGCGCAGCAGATAACGACCCCGCTCCCCCCCCCCACCCCCAGCCCCAGCCCCAGCCATTGCCTTTCTCCTGCTGTTAAATACAGAAACTCAGATTTAGCCCTTTTTGGATCATCCTTCTATTAGACCCAAAGCCCTCCATCCCTCTCAATTCCGAAACTGTCCTCTTTTAGACCCAAAGCCCTCCATCCCTCTCCCCTCCACAGCTGTCCTCTATTAGACCCAAACCCCACCATCCCTCTCCCCTCCACAGCTGTCCTATTATAGCAGGGGTATTAAACTCAATTTCATCGGTGGCCGCATCAGCATTATGATTGCCCCCAAAAGAGCTGGTTGTATCTGTAAGATTAGATGTCCGGCGTATCCCCTTCCCTTACATAAGATGTCAAGAGCCACCCTGCCATCAGACGTTGAGTCCCCCACTCTATCTTACATGACAGTGCACCCCCCTTTCCTTATGCTGGTGCTGGGAAGAAGCTGGATTCATTGCTTTAAAGCAGAAAGTATGGGTCTTGAGGAGGACCAGAGCTCTCCTGTAGCTGCAGGAGAGGTGTGAGGACCACATTAGGCCCACGGGCCTTGTGTTTGACACCTGTGTCTTATAGACTCAAACCCCTACATCCCTCTCTCCTCCTCCACAACTGTCCTCTTATAGACCCAAACTTTGCTGTCCCTCTCCAACTGTCCTCTTATAGACCCAACAACTGTCCTCTTATAGAATCAAACCCCTCCACAACTGTCCTCTTATAGACCCAACAACTGTCCTCTTATAGAATCAAACCCCTCCACAACTGTCCTCTTATAGACCCAACAACTGTCCTCTTATAGAATCAAACCCCTCCACAACTGTCCTCTTATAGACCCAACAACTGTCCTCTTATAGAATCAAACCCCTCCACAACTGTCCTCTTATAGACCCAAACTTTGCTGTCCCTCTCCCTTCCAGAACTGTCCTCTTATAGACCCAAACCCCTCTATCTCTCCTTCAAAACTGTCCTCCTATAGACCCAAACCCCTCTATCTCTCCTTTACAACTGTCCTCTTACAGACCCAAACTTTGGGTCTACAAGAGGACAGTTGTAGAGGGGAGAGGGACAGCAAGTTTGGGTCTATAAGAGGACAGTTGTGAAGAAGAGAGGGGTGGCAGTGTTTAGGTCTACAAGTCTTATAGACTCGAACTCCTCGGACCCTCTCTCCTCCAAAACTTTTCCTCTTAAAAACTCAAACCCTCCATCCCTCTCTTCTCCACAACTGTCCTCTTACAGATCCAATCCCCTCCACCGATTAAGGAGTTATCCTTGTCTAGATTCTATCCATCCACCCCCCCCCCCCCCCCCATCACCAGACACCAAAACATGGTAGATCCACTTACCACTTCTGACCGGTCTGGGGAAGAGGCGGAGCCTGAAAAGGTTCCTCTGTAGGGGCCCCAGGTTAACCCCTTGGGTAGTTCAGTCTGGGCCCGGACCCGGCTTACTCCACTGGGGGACGGATTTTCCAAAACCAGTTCATCTGCAGGAAAAGAGAATATGGAAAGTTATCAACATTTTCAGTGGACGGTCAATGGACTCTAGAATGCTTGTGATTAGCGATTTAAGGTTTATTCATAACTAGAGAGATTTCATATTTGTTTTCCCCATTTCTATTCTTTGTTACATCTCGGTGGTGCTGTTCTTTTTCAGCCAATTCAAATCTGCATGCACTCCAGCGATGACTGCATGGCATTATGGGAATAGTGGACCAGGCATTATGGGAATAGTGGACCACGCCTACATAATGAAATTGTCACTTGTAGTCGCCTTTGGAAGCCCTTGTGACAGGGTGACAACACCACAGTCTGAGAGGCCCAGTGATTTTCACTGAAACTAAAATAAGGTTCTGTAATAAAATAAAAAAAAGGGATTCTAAATTATCATTACAATGTTGATGGGTGGGAAAGGAGGAACTAGGCAAGACAAAGCCCAGAGCTTATAATCACTGTCTAGTTCACATCTGCATCACCACAATCAATGCCGGTCTTCCCGGAGGGATGGGACTAGCTGCCACCTGCAGCCATTTTTGATCCGACAATCATTGGAATTGTTTGTTAGCATAAAGGCCTACATGGGAGCAAAGAGGTCAGGGCACTTATGTTCAACTGATAAGGCTCCTGGGCTGACACTTTCCATGTCATAACATCCATCTATCTTCTCTGTATCAGACCCCACCAAGGAAAACACACACAGGAACTGATAAGACCGCTGTGGAAGCTGGAAGGACAAACTAACAAACAGGGACACACAGCACAGTAGCAACCACAGCAGTTACGTTCCCAGGGAGAGAGCACGGGCATCAAGAGGTGTGTGTAGGGCACAAGCATTTAAAGGGCACTTGCTGCTTATTTCACGGGCCCATCAGTGATTCGGTTTTCTTTGAAGTGGTTGTAAACCCTCACATATATCAAGTGAAGTGACTAGCTTCAGGTGATACACAGAGATGAAACAAATCCTCCTTCATAAGTTGTACCTGTTTATCTCCAGCCTCCTTTCCCCTACATCTATTCAAAGTGCAGAATTTACACAGGATCTCTCAGCTCTAAAAAGCGGGGGGGCGGAGAGCTGAAGTTATATCAGTGAGGAGAGCTGATTGGAGGAAAGGGACACACCCTCCTTCACACAGGAACATAACGGAGGCTGCCAATCAGCTGGAGTTCCCTCCCCTGTCACCAATTTTCTCTTGGTGTCAGGAAAACCAGGAGGAATGCAGCAGCAGACAGAAATGACACTTAGTGCTCTGGTTGTACCCACTGTAGAGGATAAGGCTTTGTTTTTTATTTCATGTCTGAAGTTTACAACCTCTTTAACCACTTTCCGCCCACCGTCAAATGACGGCTGGGCGGTGCGGCTATTGTTCTGGGCGGGCGTCCCATGACTAAGGGGTGCTTGCGCATCACCAGTGACCCGATGCGCGTGCCCAGCGGCCACGATGTCCACCGGCACCCGCGATTGCCCAGTAACGAAGCAGGACCACGTCCTGTCAGGTGACAGGAAACCAATAGTGTGTTCCTTGTACAGAGGAACACCAATCGGTCTCCTCCCCTTGTGAGTCCCCAACCCCTACAGTTAGAATCAATATGACTCTAGAATGCTTGTGATTAGGGATTTAAGGTTTATTGATAACTAGAGAGATTTTATATTTGTTTTCCCCATTTCTATTCTTTGTTACATCTCGGTGGTGCTGTTCTTTTTCAGCCAATTAATATCTACATGCACTCCATCGATGACTGCATGGAATTATGGGAATAACAGTGGACCACGCCTACATAATGTGTGCTGAAATTGTCACTTGTAGTCTCCTTTGGAAGCCCTTGCGACAGGGTGACAACACCACAGTTTTCATTTTTTTTAAGGGTTTATCTGTGTGTGGTCATGGAACAGAAGATGGCGCAGCCTTTCGAAACCTTTTTTACCCAAGATAATTTGAAGGTCTTAGGGACACCTAGATTAAACCAATTTAATGGCAA
>CM056059.1:311791299-311793799 GCA_029574335.1 Rana kukunoris
AAGCTTTGACATCTACTACTCAAGGTATTGCAATGTGGGATTTGGAAGTCTCTGAGATTCGCTTTAGGGGACTGGAGTGTGGGATTCTGGCAGGCTCAAATGTTTATTCTGAGTAAAATAGGAATCTCAGGAGGGTACACTCGAAGGGTACCAGAGTGCGAGAATCTCTTGATTTTCACTCTAGGGTACTGGACATTGAGATTCTTGGAGTCTTAACGATTCATTCTGGAGAAACTGCTAGGATTCAGGTAGGATCTGACATTTACTCAAGGGTACACAGGTGTAAGAATTTAGCAAGCTCGGAGATTCACTCTGGAGTACTAGAGTGTGGAATAATGGGAGTCTTAGAGACTGACTATAGGGTACCGGAGTGTGGGATTCTGGAATTCTCTAAGAATCAATCTGGGCTACTCAAGGGTGGGATTCTGTGAGTTGCATAGATTACCTCTAGGGTACTGGAGTATGTGATCCTGGCAGGCTAAGAGATTCCCTCTGGGGTGCCAGGGTGAGAGATTCAGATCTATTTGCTACCAGTGTGGGAAAAGCCAAGATCCTGGGAAACGTCTACACTGTGGTTGCCACGGCCCTTTAAAAGTATTTTTATTTTTTGGTGCCCTACCCCTCTTCGGTGACAATCATCCAACAAACAGAGTGATGACAGCCAGCTTACAGCGCTACCACCTTCTGCCTCCAACTGAGAGAATCTCTCTTTCTAAATGTTTTTCCAATTATACAGAAATCTCCAGGAATCAGAGGAGTAGGAATGTGATCTGGTGTACGGAGATGGCTCCCCTTCCTTGCAGCAACGCAGGAGTTAATAGCGAAGAGGTAATTGCCCGGGAGATTCCCAGGAGTCTTGTTTTCAGGGGCTGCCGCTGGTTCACTGGAGAGATTCTCATTCCTGAAAAAACCTCCGGAATTCTCTATCAGGTAATTAACCGGCTGGCCACAGGGAAACAATGTGAACAGGTAGCGAACTAACAGCCCAATTACAGAGCCTGAGCGACATGAATGGAGCTTGGATCGCGCTGGGCCCCGCGCCAGGAAGAGCCGGTTATAGGGGCAACCCCAACGCACTTGCCATTGTAGGGTAAAGGGGCCCTATCATAAGTTAAAAACCAGGTGAGAAGCATCAGATGGAAGCAGTCCAACTCCTTGGCTGCATATTGTTAATGCCCCGTATATTTTATTTATTAAGTTCTGGTGAAGACACTAATATGTAGATTCTGCCAGAAGAGCTAACACTCTAATGTCCCGCCAGAGTCCCACACTATTATACTTTCTGATAGCTCTGCCATACACTGAGCCAGTCATGTCAGTTTCTGCACCAGAGGAGCTAACACTCTATAGCCTCCTCCCCCTACACCCACCATTATGCCGCGTACACATGATCGGAATTTCCGACAAAAAATGTTCGATGGGAGCTTGTTGTCAGAAATTTCGACCGTGTGTAGGCTGCATTGGACATTTGCTGTCGGCATTTCCAAAAACAAAAATTTGAGAGCTGGTTCTCAAATTTTCCGACAAGTGTGTACACAATTCCGACGCACAAAATTCCACGCATGCTCGGAATCGAGCAGAAGCGCCGCACTGCCTATTGAACTTAATTTTTCTCGGCTCGTCGTACGTCCTGTACGTCGCCGCGTTCTTGACGTTTGCCATTTCCGACAACATTTGTGTGACCGTGTGTATGCAAGACAAGTTTGAGCCAACATCGGTCGGAAAAAAATCCACGGTTTTGTTGTCGGAATGTCCGATCGTGTGTACGGGGCATTATAGTTATCCATTTATATATCTCTGACATATACCGCAGTGCTGTACAGAGAACACTGAGACAGTCACATCAGTCCCTGTACCTGAAGAGCTTACACTCTATTATACATTTTTATAGCTCTGACATATACAGTAGTGCTGTAAAGAGAACACTGAGCCAATCACATCAGTCTCTGCACCAGAGGAGCTTACACTCTATTGTTCCCCCACCATTATTATGCATTTATATAGTTCTGATATATACCGCAGTGCTGCACAGAGATCACTAAGCCAGTCACATCAGTCTCTGCACCAGAGGAGCTTACACTCTAATGTCCCCTCACAGTCACACACTATTAGTATACATTTATATAGCTCCAACATATACCACAGCACTGTACAGAGAACAATGAACCAGTCACATCAGTCTCCACACTAGAGGCGCTTAAGCTCTAATTTCCTAAACTATTATACTTTTATATAGCTCTTTCATATGCAAGTGCTGTACAGAGAACACCAAACAAGACACATTAGTCTCTGTACCAAAGAATGTCTCTGTACCACAGGAGCTTACACTCCAATGTGCCACACTGTATAGGAGCTTACACTCCAATGTGCCACACTGTATAGGAGCTTACACTCCAATGTGCCACACTGTATAGGAGCTTACACTCCAATGTGCCACACTGTATAGGAGCTTACACTCCAATGTGCCACACTGTATAGGAGCTTACACTCCAATGTGCCA